>JASDQU010012081.1:24263-96666 GCA_032191745.1 Picea mariana
AGGATTTCACTCTGGGGTTTTTAGGGAAAGAAGTGTCGAAAAGTCCCGAAGTGTCGAAGGCTGAAATGATTAAGGGTTGTTTATCCCAAAGGAAGAACATGGGTTGTTGATTTGCAAAGGGATGTGTGGAGGATAAAGATTCAATCCATTATAAAACCATTTTACATCCGTTATATAAAGAGAGGATAGGTGTCAAAATATCTAGCACTCTGGGAAATTTCACTTCGAAGATTTGTGGTTGTTAAGATTTGAAATTGCCGAAGGCTGAAGTCCCAGAATTGACGACAGTCATCAATGTGAAGGTAGACACACAACACCATATCTAAAACTTTGGAGAAAAGCAGAGGAGGAAAGGTCTGAAGACCCAAAGGAGGATCTCGATCGTTGATCGAGAAGGAGGTTGCAGGATCCTAGATCTAAGTTGAAAAGTAAAACATTCGAGGTAAAATTAGGGTCGTTGATTCAGCAGGATAGGTGGTAGGAGATCATTAACTCTAAAATATTGAAGTACGAAGGAAGTGAGGTTTGATATTTCAAACACCCAAAGTCTGAAATCGCGAAGAGATCTGGTCCGTACATTTGGAGAGGACATATCTGAACCATCAATCCAAAGTTACTATCAAGATCAGGAGATCAACAGTCCCACAACATTTCAGGTATTGGAGGAGCATGATATTTAGCAGGAAGTCACATGGTCATGTGAGGACGTCGTCCAAGGTCACATGCGAAGAAGGAGCCTAGCAAAGAGAGCTTGTGGAGGTTGAGAATCAAGATTTTGTAAGGCCGGACTCACAGAGGAGATCCTGACCATAGATTCAAGGATCTAGATGGCAACAGATCTTCCACTCTTGGAGTTTGCCATATAGATGAGAGATAAGTTTGAAAACTAAAACTCCCGAAGCTCGAAAGGCAAAATCAACAACAATCGTTGATCTAGAGGGGAGTTATGTGGCGACAGATCATGGTGATCTAATATCATGCATAGTAAGCAAGGAAGGATATTCAATAACAGTTGTTGATCACAGACAACAAAAGAGGAGTGGAGATCAATGGACAATAAAAATTGTGGAGCCAAAACTTGCGCGGAGGATAATTATTCTAGAGCGGTCCGCAATTAGAACCATGATATTCACAAATGGATATGTGGCAGCATGAGGAGGATTGTGGGGAAAAAAATAGGTTGTCTTGAAATCACTCTTTCCCGGTCCCGTAATCATTCATTAGCACAAGGACATGACCCTGGGTCGTATGAAGGAGGGGCTAAAGCCAAAGGGACTTATGCCTAAAACTAGTGTTTTGGGAGCGTGTAGAAATTAGACCGCAGGTCTATCAGGACTTGCACATAGGAGAAAAAGGGACCTGTGTATAATTGATCTGGGTTCAATCAGGAGCTTGAAGAGTCGATTTGACTTAGAAAACAAAAATTTCATAGACTTAGAGTTCGCGCAGCCCCATGAGGGGAGGGATTTGCATCAGGTGGTATCCGAGCCCATAATTGATTTGTGTAGGAAAAGGAGCTAATATGATGACATCAAGTGGTATAAGAAGGATGAAATTTGTTTTCAGACAATAGACAAAGGAGATACGGTGAAAGAAGATGACCTGATAACATCATGTGGTATTAGAAATAGGAATTTTCCTGTAGTCAGCAGGTGAAGGAAGTAGGGTATTAATGCTCAGTGAGGAGGTTTTTGCACGAGTGCATCAACAAAGATTTAAACAACTAGGTGATCTGTAAGAGAAGATGGAGTTTCTCAGAGATGTAGAGTAATCCATAGGCTTGCTATGAGGGCAGGTAGAAGGTAGAAATGGCTATTGAAGGGCATGAGCATGGTCGAGGAGAACGCTGCAAGCAGAAATGAAATCCAAAGATGGATCTGGAGCTCATTAAAATTAGAGATAGGATGGAGCAGCTGACATTAAAAATGCAACGAGATGCTAAAGCGCATTAGGTATATGAATGGCCCATGAAGAAGAAGGTGAAGTGGTTAGTCAAGAGATTGTTGGCCAGAGGACAACAACAAATGTTAAAGAGGTGGATGAGGTATGTCAAAAATCTCAGAGATGAATAGGTAGTGGTTCACATTTGTGGACTAGAAATTAGAAGGAACCTCAGTGATGAGGAGGAGGTGAGATCAAATGAAGATTTCATAAACTGTCGGGAGGGTAGAGATGAATTTTCAAATTGCCAGCTGGGAAATGAAATGAGATCATTGGAGTATCTCATAGAATTTCAGAAGAACAATAATGGAAATTTATATTTCCAGGTGGGTAATGATATGAGATTAACAAAGTATCTCAGAAACTTCCAGGTAGGCAGAAGTGGACTTTCAAGTTTCCAAGTGGGAAATGGAAAGAGATCAGTGGAAGGTCTCGTATAATTCCAGAGGACTAGTGTTGAAAGTTCAAATTGCTAGGAGGGAAATGAGATGGGATCGATTGATATCATAGAATGCTAGGTGGGCAGAAGAGAAGTCTTGAATTTCTAGGTAGGCAGGGGGAAGAGATGAGACTATCTGATAGTCTCACAAACTCTATTGAGAGTTCAAATCAACAAGAAGTGTTGATGGATAAATATTCATGTGGATTTGCATACCATGTGAATGAATATGATGAGAAGTTAAATAATCTCACCATCGAAGAGGACGATCAAAGGAGCATTCTGATTATTGGGGGAATTCAGATATCCTACTAGATAACACAGTTAAGGAAAGAGCATGTGTTGCGGATGTAACAACATGAGAAGGATAACCAACGATGACTGTCATAATGATGGAGCACATATTAGAAGATTACCAAGGAGAAGAGGAGGAAATGGAGAAGACATTGATGTCTACCCCAGTATAAGGGGAGGAGCATTCAGAAGAATGGCCCAAATTTTTCAGCCAGGAAGTTAAAATAGAGATGACTGCAACACTAGAGCCTGCAACAGAGAGAGAAGTAGACAACATAGACCTTACTGATCTGTATGAAGAATTCGAAGCCCTATAGAGAAGGGTAATGGTGAAAATAGTTTACATCCAACAAGTCAAGTTGGAAGCATATGGAAAATCATACTAGCCAGGCAAGCAATTAAAGGAAGCTACAGATATGCCAGCAGGAGAACTGGCAGAAGCAAAGCTGTCAGAAGGAGGATATGAAAAACAACTCAATGATAGGACTACGAAATTGGAGTCTACAACCAAGTGGAAAGCTAGTGCCACAAGGGGAAGTAAATACATCATGGGGGATCAATATGATCTACCCACTGATAAGGTAGAGTTTAAGATGAGAAGAATGCATAAGAAGTTCCAGCCACTGGAGTAGCCGGACAGAGTGATAGAGGAGATCAGGAAGATGATATTGAGGTTTGCGCAAGAAGTGGTCAGCAAAAATAAGTTGAGCAAAGGAGAGGCTTCCATAACAGTAGGGAAGAAGGGGAAGAAGAAGAAGGAAAAACAACAACAACATAGCTGGAGAGGAGAAATAGGATAACTTCAAGGAAGAGTTTGGTATCCAGGAGGATTTCAATAATGGAAAAGAGGAACTCCTGAGTAGGAGCTCATGTTTTTCCTAGTAGTCCAGTATATGATGCAAGAGCATTGATCCACCTCAGCAAATGCGCCAACACTCCAACACACAGATGTGCAATGGAGAAAGGGAAAGGCACCGACCCTCCCATTTTTAAAATTTGAAATATGATTCATTACAAATTTTCATGTTGTAAGGTTGTAAGAGCTAGGCCATACCTTTGTACAGGTAGCAAAAAGGGTTGCCTTAAATGGTTGCCTGTAGTAGGTCCAGATCATAGTCAGGTCTGGACATTCATTTATGGAATGTAGCCATAGAGGTATGGTGTTGTAACTAACACAGTGATGGCACTAAGGCGATGAAGAGGATAGGCTCGTACAGCCCCCGTTTTGTAATGAGGAGACTTGAGAGAGAGATATTAGGGAGAGAGAGTCTTAAGAGACTTAGGAAGTAGAATAGCTCTAAGAGAGAGGTTGAGAGAACTAGGACTCTATTGCAGTCCATTTTTTGTAATCATATGTATAGACATAGAGAGATAATAGAAAAGCAAATTTTCCTACATATAGTTTGTTTATGTATTTGTGTTCATTATATATTTTTATGCATTTTTCAAGTTGTGAATGCATGAACTGGTGAAGTGTTGTATGAGTTTCAACTGTTTCTCTCATTGAGCTTCTGAGTGCAAGGAGTGCACATAGTCCGCAAAGAGTGCGTCTACATAGGTGAGTTAATATCAAGAAAATCTCAGGAGAGATATTGTTGAACCTTCATCAGTATAAGTGCAAGGAGCACACCAGAAGAACTCTTGGCTGAGTCCAAAGAGAGCTAGAGTTATTGAGAACTCTTTAAAGCTCTACCAGGTGGGCATTGAGTGGGTGCAAGTGTGCACAGAGAGAAATCTGAGTTGAGTTCAGGAAGAAACAAAGTTACTGAACACTCTGTAAGGAGGAGCTCTGCAAGGTGTGCATTGAGCAAGAAAAATGCCAAGAGGGAGAGAAGAATTTATTTACAAGAAATCCTTTGGATATGAGTTTGACAAAATCGTAGAAACGCAAGGAGTGTGTAGGATATTGAAATATTCAAGGGGATCAGGCTCAGAAGGAATAATGCAAGGAGTGCATGGGTGAGAGACTAATTCAAAGTCCTAAATTTCTTAAGAGATAATGCTCTCAGAAGTGTAAGCGAGACTTAAGATTGTCGAGTTCGTAAAAGAAAGTTCAAAGGCCAAAAACGTTTGAAGATTGACGAAATCTTCCAAGTCGGGAGAAGTGTAAAGCTCAGGAGGAGGAGAAACAATAACCGTTAGATTGGTTGTAAGGAGAATCCTGGTCCATTGGATCAGTGCGTAGCGAGCAAGGATACCACATGAGAAAATAATAGATCCCATCCATTGGATCTGAGCACAGAGGGTCAACAATCGTTGGATCCGGACGGAAGTGTATGGGCCTTAACGCTTTCTGTATACGCAGAAGAGAGGACTCAAAAAGTCCCGAAGTCATCTGGGACCATCCATCATTCGAGAGGATGCATGGTGGAAATCCATCAAGTTCAAGTGGAAACGCTCGAGGATGAATGAGCATGCAGAAGGTTGAAACGCTCGAAGCCCAAAGAGATGAAGGGCGAAGAGTTGTGGATCTACAAAGGGACACTTGTCAACATATCACAAGCTCAGGGTAAGTCATAGTGAGGTTTCAGTTGAGAACTAAGATCGTCGAAGCCCAAATAGCCGAAGGGTCGAGAGCAGGGATGATTTTAATGATGGAAATTTATTTTAAAATGTAGAAACATTGGCAAATATTGCTAATCCTTCATATTGCAACTATAAATATTTGGCGATATTTTTGTTAAAATATTCAAATTTTTAAGTATTTTATATAGTTTTTATAAAATTTTGGCGATTTTAAGGTAAAATAATTTGATCCTATAGAATTTGGGTGAATCATTTTTAAAATAACGAATCTTGTTTTTGGAAAACCATGGAAAATTAGCTCATGAGTGAAATTTAGCCCCTAAAATCATCCCTGTTCGAGAGTCGTTGATCTGCAAAGGGACACTTGTCAACATATCGCGAGCTCCAGGTAAGTCGTAGTGAGGTTTCAATTGAGATCTGAGATCACCGAAGCACGAAGAGCCGAAGAGAAGCTCGACTATTAGATCCAGAAAGGACTTGTAGCGAAATATCATAAACTCTGAGTGAAGTCACTCCAGAATAACGTGAAGGAGAAGGGTTTGAAATCATCGAAGCCTGAACAACCAAAGAAAACGATAGTGGTTGATCTAGAAGAGGACAAGTGTCACCATATCATGGACTTCAGAAGATTGCACTACGGGGTTTTTAGTGTAAGAAGTCTCAGAAAGTCATGAAGCACTAAAGGATGAATTGATTAAGTGTCGTTGATCCCTAAGGAAGAACGCGGGTCGTTCATCTAGCACTTTGGGAAATTGTACTTGCGAGATTTTTTGTTGTTGAGATTTGAAATCGTCGAAGGAAAAAGACCCGAAAATGACGAGAGTCATCGATGTGAAGGAGGACACATGGCGCCAGATATACAACTCTGAAGAAAAGTGGAGGAGGAAAGGTCCAAAGACATGAAGGAGGATCTCGACCGTTGATTGAGAAGGAGGTTGCAGGACCATAGATCTGAGTTGAAAAGTCAAACATCTAAGGTAAAAGCAAGGTCATTGATTCAACAGGACAGGTGGCAGCAGATTGTTAACTCCGGAAGACATAAGTACAGAGGAAGTGGGGTTTGAGATTTCAAACACCCAAAGTCTGAAATTGCAAAGAAATCTGGTCTGTAGATTTGGAGACGACAGATCTGAACCATTAATCCAAAGGTACCGTCAAGATCAAGAGATTGATGGTCCCACAACATTTCATGGATTGGAGGTGCATGAGATTTAGTAGGAGGTTGGGTGGTCATGTGAGGACGTTGTCCAAGGTCACATGCGAAGAAGGAGCCTAGCAAAGGGAGCTTGTGGAGGTTGAGAATCAAGATTCTCGAAGGTCGGACTCATGGAGGAGATCCTGACTGTAGATTCAAGGAGCGATATGGAATAAGATCTTCCACTCTGTGAGGTTTCCATATAGAGGAGAGAGAAGTTTGAAAACTGAAATTCCCGAAGCCCGGGAGGAGAAATAAACAACAATCGTTGATCTAGAGGGGAGTTACATGGTGACAGATCACAGTGATCTGAGATCATGCATAGGAGACAGGGAAGGAGATTCGATAGAATCTATTGATCGCAGGCAACACCAAAGGAGCAGAGATCGATGGATGAGAAGAATTGCGAAGCCAAGACTTGCACGAAGTATAATTATTCTAGAGAAGTCTGCAATTAGAACGACGGTATTCACAAATGGATATGTGGCAGGACAAGGAGGATTGCAGGGAGAAAAACGGGTTGGTTTGAAACCACTCTTGCACATGCCTGCAATCGTGCATTAGCAAAATGACACCGCCTAGGGTCCTATGAAGGAGGGGCTAACGCCAAAGGGGCTTATGCCTGAAACTAGTGTTTTGGGAGTGCGTAGAAATTCGCTCGCGGGTCTGTCAGGACTTGCACACACAAGAAAAAGGGGCATTTGCATAATTGATTTGGGTTCAATCAGGAGCCTGAAGAGTCGATCTGACTCATAAATCAAAAAGATCCTAGACTAGGAGGTCGTGCAGCCCCAGGAGGGGAAGGGGTCTAGATGACACTCCATCAACAACTACAATACACATAGGAAACTTATTGACTTTTTAAAATAATATTTTATTTATTTCATTTTAAAAATATACTCAAATTAAGTTCTAACTTTTTATCTTTTTACAGTGTGAGATTAACATTTCGGCCACTTTTGAACATATCTCCAATAAAGCTACGGATTGTCCCAGCTGTCATATTTGTGTATTTGCTTCCTCTACCCATTAGCTAGAAAAATGGACAAAGAACAATTGACAAACTTCAATACAACTTTGCGATAAATTTTGTTAATTGTTTTTTGTTTTCACTTTCAAAATCTGCCTTCAACTATCATAAATTATGTGACTGTGCTAATCTATTCTAAATGGATACGATATCCAATAAGGATTTAAATCTAAATAGTGTGTATAAGTACAATTTTCCTGAAATATCTCCACTAAACAAAATAGTTTTAAAGAAATTAATAATTTAGTATCATTGCATAGAAGCATTGGATTGACCTAAATGGAGTGTTGGAGTGAGCCAATGGCATATCTTACATTATTCTTATTATGTGAGTGTGCTAATCTATTCTAAACGGATACGATATTATATTGGTTTTCCCAACTAATGAGCGAGGAATTCATTTTTAGAAAGTCCAAGAGCTTCTCTTGCGTACAAAGGCTTCACACAGATAAGGATTTAAATCTAAATAGTGTGTATAAGTACAATTTTCCTAAAATATCTCCACTAAACAAAATAGTTTTAAAGAAATTAATAATTTAGTATCATTGCAGAAAAGCATTGGATTGATCTAAATAGATTGTTGGAGTGAGCCAATGGCATATCTTATAAAGGCTATATCTAATACCATGTTAAAAACATAAAACTTGAAGAAAAAAACATCTATATCAGGGCTTGAACATCATACAGAGAAAACCAACCAACTTTCACAGAAATTTGACTTGATTAAAACTTCATACAAGATAAAATGCTCAGCGCTTCAAATAGCTAGGGCAGGTTGTGTATATATCGCTAATCATACGCTTCATATCAACTTCATATAAGTACTTACTAAATACTCAATTAAAATGAAGAAAATACTCACTAAATTCCTAATTAAAATAAATCTGCAGTGTTTATTTTATTTTATTTATAAGCATCCTTCGGTGAACGAGCCACAATCAGCAAGGACAACTGATCTACTTTGCTTTGCTGCTTGTTCGTGACATTTCCCAAACACAAAATCGATTTAAGTTCAGGAACAGTGAACAATAACTAAGCTGCTACTGATGCTAAACCTGAAGGAAGAGCGATATATCTTAACACGTCACAATCCTAAGAGGCACTATTTCTACTTTTAATTGATTAAGAGTAGAGAAACCTTCGTTGAGTTGGATCTTCAATATGCCTTCTGACCTTCATAATTGCTAGGGGGATAGTAGTTGCACGTCATGAAAGTGTCACCGGTCTCACAGATGACCCTTGGGCAGCCGACTCTCCGAGAATTCCTCCACACTATCAGAGAGTAGTGTCCGCAGGTGTCATTATGGTGGCACATACGACTATTATAGTTGAAGGAACTGTACTCGCTGATCCATAAGGCGGCTGCATCCTTTGGCTGCCAGCGACTTCCACCACCCCATCACATCCTTTCTTTTCCCTTGAGATACTTGTACTCTTTGGGTCATTAAGGTGAGGAAGAGTCAGGTTTATTTGGTGGTTCCCCAAAATAGAGTTTATTTTTCTTCCTATGGTTACTTAGATTCTTATGAGCACTAAGTGGAGGAAATGGGCCTTTAGTGGAAGTGACCTTTTACTAAGTGGCATCATTGAAATTTATAATTATTAGAAGTAAGGTTTAATTTATTAGGTTTTATTTATTGTGTTGATCTCTTCTATCTAATAGAATTGCAAAAATATGACTATCATATCGTCACTTAGTCCTTCAATGATTCAAGACACATTAATCAAGATAGAGCATGACTCTCAATCTCCACCACCATGTTGAGCATTTTGGAGAAAAAGCCCATGGCACGTAGTTCACTGATAAAACCAAAAGTAGATCATTAGTCCTAGATTTAGTGGACCCATAAGCATACGCATCGCACGTTTCGGTGCTATCTTTCATACCAATAACCAGCCTCTTCTACTATCACCACACTAATCGTAATGGTTTGTGTGTCTTCCTCTATGAATAAGTGGTTCACTCTAGAGGCGCTCTCACACCTACAATCCTCACTTCCAAGCACAATGCCTCCATTCCTATTCTTCCATTGATGAAAGGTATGTTACGGGTTTAAGGGGTTTGAAGCCCACTATATGTATCTACAACCCATGATACCTTTGTTTTTACTCTGACAGTAAATTAAGATTCATTTAGCTACCTTGTTATATGATGCATAAGAAGACCCGTGTATATCTAAAAGACTAGATAAAAACACATGATCATCTATGATGACAGATTAGTGGCAATGAAAAAGTAGAAAAACAACGATCGTGAGAAAGGATGAAATGTAAGAACTTGTATTAGCTTTCCGAATATATAACTTTTATTTATAGAAATTGTATATAACTATGTGAAATATGAGTTTCTCTAACAACCATGTGTTATTTTTCAGGAAAAATATAGTGCATATGCTTCCTTTAGTGTAGGCATTGAGTACCTTAATGATCTAATTTACTAAAAAATTACCTTTAGAATTGTGGAGAACACATTGTTCTAGTGCCGTGTATTATTTCAAAATTTATAATATTTATTTTATATATTTTTTAAATTATGATTATCATTCTATCATTGAAATTACAAACCCTTGCATTACTATAGTGTATGCGGGTCTTAACATTATCAAACAATTTTAGTTTAATTTTTTAGATGGTACATCTTAGTATACTCCAGTGCATTGTATAACTTATTTTTTAAATGGTTAAGGTGATAAAAGGTTACAATACAAAAGTTTGTATTGCTCGGATCTCAGTAAGGGAAGCTCAATGACGAGGAACCATTGTGGGATGCAAGGGTTGGGTTAACAATTGCACAAGTTTCAGGTCTGAAATCATCCTTGATCATTGATCTACTATGGAAACACTCTCGATTGTTAGATGAAATCAAGTTACTCAAGGTTTAATCGGGGAATCTAATTTCGGGAGAATTAAGAAGTGGGAGCACATAACCCAAAGTGTCAAAGTCTGAAATGAATCTAGAGCATTGATCTAGAACTCATCACAGTCGTTGGATCGAAGATTCATGAGATCCCTAAATAGCCGAAATCTCAACAATCATTGGATCGTGTTAAGATTCTCGCGTCAAAGAGATATCGTTAGATAAAGTCAAGTTGCTCAAGGTTTATTGAGAATTGGGAACGAATAACCCAAAGTCTTGAAGGCCAAAATGAATATAGACCATTGATCTAGAACTGATCATAGTCATTGGATCAAGGATTAACGATATCCTTAATAGTCCAAATCTCGACAACTGTTGGATAATGTTAAGCCTTTCACGTCAAAGATGGATCATTAGATGAAGTCAACCTGCTCGCAATTTATTTGGGGAATATCACTTCGGGAGAATTGATAATTGGGAACGAATAACCCAATGTCCCGAAGGCCGGAAATAAATATGGATCATTGATCTAAGAGTTGATCAAATTCGTTGGATAAAGGATTCATATCAACCTATGACCAGGAGGAGGACATGTGCCATGTCAAAAATATGACATCAACACGTGGCACAATAAAATGGTGTCAAGTGTCAACATCCAATTTACATTTTAGGTACACAAAAGTCTCAAATCTAAGTGACATGTGGAAGCCACTCAACTAGTGTTAAGTCATTAGTAACATAAGTAAGTTATGTCTCTCTGGGAGTTTGTCCTTAGGGGGAAACCAACAATTACCCGAAGCGTTGAAGACCTAATTCAATATTAATCATTGATCTAAGATTCCATGTATTCTCACATAACTGTTAGATCAAAACATAGTGGAAAAATGACTTAATCTCTCCTAGGTTGATCACTTTGGCACTGACCAACTTCGATGGAAATTGGAACAATAAGTACCCTGAGCTCTGAACCCCGGAAGTCGCTAAGCTCCGAAGTAAGATATGACTGTCCATTGAGAAGGAAGATTCACATTCGAGATTGCTGACATAACAAACACTTGGAATGGTTAAGCCCACAGTCCTAGCTCTTAGACATGTGGAGGTTATCAAGCAGAAAATGCTAATAAGAACTTCAGTGAAATGTACACTAGAAGGTAGAAAGATTACAGAGGCCCAAAGTCCCGAAGTCCTGAAATAAGCAGTGGTCTTCCATATCAACCTTTGATTAAGTCATAGTCGTTGGATTAAGCAATGGAAGGATAGTGTAAGGATCAAATACAGACTGTTGATTTGGTTCTAGAAATCATGCCAACCATTATATCAACTCTTGTGAGAGGTAACTACTTCGGAGAGTTGAAACTCTGGAAGATTGGATGAGAGAGAAAACGCCAGAAGGTTGAAGTACCAAATGACTAGGTTCCATCCCCCAGTCATGGGTTATGAAGACATAAGCCATGACACACTGGGTACATCACTTAATTAATAAGCTCATGGTTTTTCACATATGGTGACATGTAAATGGTTTGAAGGAAGTGCCTCTGTAGGAATAAGATTTCTGCAATATTTGCATAAACATGGAATCGAGTTAAATAAATCGATCCATACCTATGATCGATTTATGAAAAACACTCTCACTGAATTAAAATCCTTTACAATAATGTTTGAATAATAATATAGATTATTTTTAATTTAAAATGAAGAGGTGTCATGGTCCAAACAAAGGGACACAACGCTTCATAGCTCACACTAGTTGGAAGAGTATATAATGAGAAATAATGGTGAGAAGAAAGTGTCTTTGTAGTCCATATCAAAATATCAAAATAGAAGCAGATTACAAGAAGAAGAGTTGATTATTCTTATGAACTTAGGGTGGAAGGGAGGAGCACAAAAGGATCCATATCCTTTACTAAGTGTAATTTAGGGGAGTTGGTGCTTCCTAGGGTTGGTGGCCTAAAAACAAGGGAGTTGGTGTTTCCTATGGTCGGTTCCCTAAAAAAAAAGGAGCTGGTGCCCTAAAAACAAGGGAGTTGGTGCTTCCTAGGGTTGCTTCCCTAAAAACAAGGGAGTTTTTGCTTCCTAGGGTCAGTTCCCTAAAGACATGGGATTTTGTGCTTCCTAGGGTTGGTTCCCTGAAGAGTTTGTTCTCTAAAAAGGATTGGTGTCCTTCACTATTCTTCCTAAACGCCTTGTAATTCCTATTAATTATATTTATATAATTGATTTTACAAGCAACTTTGTTGTTGATCTATTGTGTGAATTAACAAAATATAAAAGTAGCTGCTAATTGTTGAAAAAGGGTAATACTAATTCGCCCCCCCTCTTAGTATTCCAACAAATTAGTCCTACAATAACCATGAATAGTTCAACATATTGCTGTTGCAATACAAAATATATATTGAATGGATGTCAAGGGGTTCATGGACATGGAGATATGCTATTGTTTTATTTTCTACATGTATAACATATGTATGAAAGCATCCCAACAACATGTATTCAATTCAACTTGAGTGGGAAGCACGATTGGTTTTTTTGTAAAAACAAGATAGAGGGATTCGTCAATCCAATTTCACGTTGACCCTGGTATTTATTAGAACTACTTTCCTAATCACCCCTTTAATAATATTGTCTTAACCAGTCAATTTGGATTAAAAAAGGGCATGTTTGTTAATTCATTCCATCATCCATGTTATCTCTTTGCAACACATTAGAAGGCCTCTGATATTGAGGTGGATTTTTCATGAGTAACATGGAAAAAAATTGAGGTGTCATCTAGGAAGAACGTTAAAGACGAAGAAGTGGCATGAATAAATATAACGAGAATTGACTATCTTTTTCCTGAAATGTAGAAAAAGGAATCTAAAGAGAGAATGTATGTTGGATCAGATTGAGTTCTATGAAATATGGAGCGAGGACCATGCTATACATAATTTTCCATCCTTTCCTGCACTTAATTCCATCTATTAAAAAGTTAAGGAGCCAAAACAGTTGTTTTGTGTCTCTCAAAAGTGACCTTGGCAGCCTAAACCTAAAGGTTTGATACAATATCAATTGCAATATTTCAATTCATATTATATTAAACCTTCATTGAAATATGCTTCTCAACCATGGGGTATACCAACTCAACCATGGGTAGCTCCTCTTCCCAATAAATTATGGAAATAAGGTTGGAGAAATCCCACCATGGGAGAACCTTAACAACTTATGATAGATCCACCCAAGCAAATTCTTCCCCCACCTCAGATGCATGCATTTAGATCCACCCCTCCTCTATGACACCTACACAACCCGTACTTAACCCAAATAATGGGAGGATATCCCAACCCGTACAAGTTGTTGGAATTTTGACCTACCCTAGCTACTCGACTTACTCCATCTCTTCTTTGGACTCTAATGATGTTCACCTTAGATATGAGAAGAATCTAACAAAGAACAAAACTCTCATTACCATTGAATATCTAAATGAGGAGGTCCCAAGTGGATAATTGGAACAAAAAAAATAGCAGGAACCATCTAAAACCAAATATTCTAACAATGTAGTTTAGGACCCACCCTTTCATGAAAGGATAATTCAACACAAACCTTGTATATAACCTGAGTTTGATTTCTTAGTATAACTGAAGAATGTTTCTATCAAATACCATTATTTCAAGCAATAAAGGACGTACCTATTTATTCAAAAGTTGTATGAGAAATTTGTTTGAGGAATCTCGGTAGGAAACAAAAGGATCCCCAAACTATTCACATCATTGGGGAACTATCATAACTAATGACGAGGGGAGTTCTTGCGACTAAATATCCTGACCATGGAATTCAAGTCATTAATGTGAAAATCAATAATAAACTTATTAGTAACATGTTAATTTACTTAGGGGCTTCCATCAATGTTATGACACATGAGACCATCCAAGCCTTAGAACTTATAGTCCTTAGGGGAACTTCCACTGTGATTCAACTCCCTGATAGATCCACCATTAAACCAAAGGGAAATATAGAATATATAGTGATGTTTGTGGATGCATGGGAATATCCCGATGACTTCATGGTCCTACAACCTAAAATATCTATGAGAGGGTATTCTCTAAATCTAGGATGACCGTGGTTGGCCACTTCCGATGCGTACGTCGATTTTCTGTTAGAAAACATGACTATTTCCCACAACACATCCACTAAACAATTAACTCTATACCCTCATGAAAAACCCAACATAGACTTAGAAACACCACTTTCGGTTGACAAAGAAGAAAGTGATGAATAAAGGGAAGTCCATCAGGTCCTATCCATAGATAAATACATATCCATAAGAGATAAAATAGAGGATGAAGAAATGAATGATTTTGTGGCCTCCTCCTCTTCCTCACAAAATACACATCTTCTTGAGCACATTATGAAACCAAAAACTCGACTTTCCTTATCCTGCACAAGCATCTCATCCATTGAACATGAACATGTACAATAAAAAGTCTAAAGTATGCATTATATAAACCATAGAAATTAGCGGAGGGAAACACTTGAAAATCAACCAGGGACTAACCAAAAAACACAAAGTGTCATTGGTTAAAGTGTTGTGGAAGCATGATGATTCCTTCTCTCGAGATTTCTCTAACACTAAGGGGATCCACCTTGACTTGTTTCCACATCATATATATATTAAGGAAGGATCTAGACCCATTCATCAACATTAGCAGCAGATGAGCCTGATAGAGAAATACATAGTCGAAGAAGAGATACATAAATTGATTAAAACTAAATTCATCTACCCCATTTATGATATCTAGTGGCTCTCCCCTCTTGTCATGGTACCAAATAGAAATGGTGAATGGGGAATTTGTGTAGATTATTAAGAATTGAATAAACCAAGAAATAAATATCACTTCCCATTACTTTTTATCAACCAGGTCTCGAATACACTCATAGGAAAGAAATGTTTTTATTTCCTTGATGGTTTAAATGGATACAACGAGATCCAAATCACCCCTGAAGACCAACAAAAAACAATGTTCATCTGTCCTTGGGGGATATTCTCCTACCTTGTTCTACCATTCATGTTATGAAACACCCCCACCACCTTTCATTGAACCGTTATATGTATATTCTCTAATCTCGTTCATGACTACATGGAAATATATATGGATGATTTTACAACAGATGAGGACAAATTTGATGAAACATTAGCCAATATGGAAGAGGTGTTAATCAAGTGGAAGGAGTCAAATGTTTCCCTTAGTAATGAAAACTGTTTCATGATGGAAATTGATGGCATTAGAATCAAACATTGTATTTTAGAAAAAGGTATTCAAGCCGATCCATAGAAAATAAAGGCAGTACTCAATTTTCCAACTCCAACTTTTCATAAGAAAGTACGAAGATTTATAGGATATGTTGGCTATTACCATAGATTGATTGAAAATTTTTCAGATATTGCTTGTCCATTATTTTCCTGATATAGAAAAAATATTGAGTTTGTATGGATAGATACATGCCAACATGTGCTTCATGAATTGAAATTCAAAGCCTCTGAAGCTCTTGTACCACTACTACATATTGGCGGAAAATCGACGACGTACTCTGACAGTACCAACAAAATCAGTCATACTGTCAGATTTTACTTGTTGGTTTTGTATTTCTTTTTTAGAAATCCTCGACGTTCGTCGAATATCCAATGAAAATGATTTTATCATTGAATATTTGATGGTTGACCAGGTCAATGATTCTCCATACCGACATTTGTCAAAGTCAATATTTTTATTCGTTATACAATGCCTCCCTGGTCAAAATTTATCAGAGGTTCAACGAAAATGTTATATATAGTTTAAAAATTTTGAAATATTTGAGACATTCTACGTTGTTGCTATAATAACGATAGTTTGCAAAGGTTATAGGGGATATTTTGTGTTAGAATACAAAAAAAAATTAATTTTTTAATTGCATTACAAATAGTTAAATTAATGAGGTCGATTTTTCAAGATAATAATCACTAGAAGTTTGGTAAGAAAAATGTCACACAACATTCCTCAGGAGGAAAAGGAGGCATGATATCTACATTGGAGGCTTTGGGTGATCGAAAATTTTATTACCCTTGTAAAATATGTAGGGGAAATAATAGAAGGAGACTTTTAATAAAAACAAATAAAAGATGTTGTGGAGAGTATAGATATCTTGAAGGCATGCATGAATATTGCCCCTTGGTAAGTTATTCATTATATGTCTTTATACTACATATTTTTTTGGTAAAGATTTATGTGTTAAATTTAGAAGAAAAATAATGTATTATTTTTTCTTTATGGATATATTCTATGTGCACAACAAATTGAGAGTAAGCTAAGAATAAAAGAAGCAGATGTAAGATGTAGATTTTAATTATGGTTTAGGGTAGGGTTTAGTGTTTAAGTGGTTTAAGGTTTATGGGTATCGGGTGTTAGGGATTAGGGGTTAAAATTTTAGTTGTTTAAGGGTTAATAAGGCCATATTAGGGCTCATTGGCTAAGGCAGTTTATTTCCTAGGGGATTTAGAGGTTAATGTGGTGTTAGTGAGTAGGGGTTAGGGGTTTAGGGTTAGGGATTAATGGTTATTTCAGGTTATGAGTTAATAGTTTAGGGGATTTGGGGGTAAGGGGTTGTTGGTTAAGGATTTAGGGTTTAGGGGTTTAGGGGTTAGTGGTTAAGGGATTAGGGGTTAGGGGTTTAAGGGATTAGGGAGAATTATGTTAAGGTGTTAAGTATTAGGTGCATAGGATCTGAGGGGTTAGGGGAAATTGATTAAAGGGTTAGGGGTTAATGGTTTATTAGTTAGGGGTGGGTTAGTGGTTAGGGATAAGAGGGATATATAAACACTCAACCCCTTATAAAGTGTGGTCTCCAATTTGTGTGAAAGTTTCCATTGAATTAAAAGTCATGGTCACCAAGTGAAATCAAGGAAGATATGACATAATGATGAAGGAGAAATAAAAATAGGTTTCTTTTGCAACTTGTGACTATAAAGTGTGGTCTCCAAGTTTTGGGGAAGTTTTCATCGACTTAAAATCCATGATCACCAAGTGAAATCAAGAAATAATATGACATAATGATGAAGGATAAATAAGAATAGGTTGTTTTTGCTACTTGTGACTATATATCTCACAAAGTGTCTCTCTTTCTACATGTCAAGAAAAGTAACATTTTTTCTTTATTTTTTCAACATATTCATAAACATCTTGATAAATTCCACAAGATTCATCATTGATTTATTGTCTTTGTTCCTCACTGTCACCTAATATGATTTCTCCATATAGAATACCAACTTCGAAGTACCCCCAACGCTTGCATGGCCAATAACATGTTAACTCCTAAGCCATTATCCCTTGACCCATTATAAACCCCTAAACCATTAAGTACCACTATCCTTGACCCCTAGTTACCCCTTAAACCCTAACTTCTTAACCCCTAACCCATAACCCTTACATCACTAATGTGTTAACCCCTAATCCCCTATCTCTCAACCCCTTATAAATTAAATTGTGGTCTCCAAGTTGGGTCCAGGGAAGTTTCCATCCACTCAGCACTTGTGGTCTCCAAATGAAATGAATAAATAATATGACATAATGATGAAGAAGAAATAATAATATGTTTTTTTTGTTGGTTATGACTATCTATCACACAAATTTTATATCTTTCTACATGTCAAGAAAACTAACATTTTTCCTATATTTTTTCAGCATATTCATAAACATCTTGATAAATTACATTAGCCTCATCATTGATTTATTGTCTTTGTTTCTCATTCTCACTATATAAGATAAATTTTCCATATAGAATATTGATTCCTAACTACCCCTAACCCTTGGACGACCAATAACCTATTAACCCCTAATACCTTATCCCTTGACCCCTTATAAACCCATAAACCATTAAGTACCCCTATCCCTGACCCCAAATTACCCCATATTAATCCCTAATCCCTTAATACCTAACCCCTAACCCTTGGATCACTAATGTATTAACCCCTAATCCCTCAACTCTCAACCCCTTATAAATTAAACCGTGGTCTCCAAGTTGGGTTGGGGAATGTTTCCATCCACTTAAAACTTGTGATATCCAAGTGAAATCATGAGAGAAGATGACATAATGATGAAGGAGAAATAATAATTTGTTGTTTTTGATGGTTGTGACTATATATCTCACAAAGTGTCCCTCTTTATACATGTCAAGAAAAATATCCATTTTCCTATATTTTTTCAACATATTCATAAACATCTTGATAAATTGCACAAGCTTCGTCATTGATTTATTGTCTTTGTTTCTCGCTCTCACCTAGGTTTTCTTTGTTTTCCTATAATATATTTGTAAATGTTTGTATCATTTAAATATGTTTTATATACACTAATAATACTTGATTGTTTTTAATTCTAAAGGAACGAACCCCTAGGGCACTTCTCGTGTAGGAAGATGTGGTTTTACAAGTACCTGTTCTAGAACATGGAGCGAATATTGAAGATCGAGTTAATGATCCTATGGAAGAATATGATGATGCTAATAACATAGTTGAAGAAAATGGGACAAATATATTGATCTAGGAGGAATTTAATATGTTGGAATGGATGATGATGATGATCGTCTTTATGGTGTTTTTGATATACCTATACTTGAAAAGGAAAGACAACATCTTTATGAAGGCTCCAAAACAAGTCTTCTCTCTGCTATATTGTTGCTAGTGAACTTAAAGGTTATGAATTCTTTTTCCAACACTTGTGTCACAAAACTCCTAAGGTATATAATATATTTTGTCACATTTAGTACATGATGATAATATTATCTTTTTTCCTCTATTTTTATTGTTAATTGATCATCTATAAAATTTGGATGCAATTTGTACGATTAATATTCTTTACATTAACCAGTATTGATTTTTTTTATGTTGTAGTCATTAGGTGAATTTTAGTTGCCACCATCAAACATTTTATGTCACACATACCAAGATTTACATCCCATTATGAAATATATTGTAATGGAGTATCAAGTTATTCATACATGTTCTGATGAGATTTCTATATTATGGAGAACATGTGTCGAAAGAAGAATGCTTGAAATATCAAATTAGTAGATATCGAACTGGTCAAGTAACAAGAAAGGTTCCTCGCAAGGCTCTTCAATATATTCCCATAATTACACGTTTGCAAAGATTGTTTAGGTGCAAAAGAATAGCACAATTTATGGATTACCATGTAAAGAACAAAATTAAAGATGGTTTTCTTCAAGTTCCTATAGATGGATCTACATTTAAGAAGACAGAGGAAATATGGATACATTTTAAAGTCGAACCTCGTAATATTAGGATTTCATTGACAGTTGATGGTGTCAATCCATTTGGAGAGCTCATATCTACTTACTCGGTGTGGTCTGTTTTTGTTATCAACAAGAAAATTCCTCCATGGATGTCAATAACGAGGGAGCACATAATGTTGGCAATGCTTATTCTAGGTATTTGTTTAAAATAATTTTTTTTAACATGATAGCATCTCATTTGTCTTGTTTGTTTCATAATTATGTTTTATTTTTATTTTTTACTCATATATGTTCAATTATGTCTTATAATTATGTTTGCTATTTTTTATTTACTCATATATGTAGTAATTGTGTACTGTATTTTCAATCAATTAGGTATGTACCAAGTCAAATATATCAATGTATATATCGAGCCTGTTATTGATGAGTTACTAGAGTTATGGAAGGATGTCACTATGTTTGATATCTCTAGACGAGTATGTGCACAAAGGGAATTTCAATTTCATGCAATAATTGTATGGATAATTCACGATGCCCCGGGTATAACACATTTATGTGGTATGTTATAACATTACACTACGCTTTAATAGTGTTTAATATTATGAAGTTCATATCATGCATGTTTTTTATGTAATCCCTTCATTAAACATACTTCGAATAATTGATATAAAATGTAATCGATCCTTTCCAGGTATTCAAACAAAGGGTAAATTTGAATGTCTAGTTTGTGGTCCTAAGATGAAATCTTGTCATTCAATAATTTTATGAAAGGAGGTGTTTGATGAATATAGGAACTTCCTCTCTAAGAACCATAGGTATCGAAGTACCATAAAACATCTTTTCAATGGGAGAGAAGATATTGGATTAGAACCACAGAGAATGACACCTCATCTATGGCAGTTGCAATATAATATAAACTGTCAAGGTATGGATCAAATTATTTCTGTATCATACACGGAATGTTTGGAATATTTTATATTTTTATTCTATTTTTTTCATTGAACTAATTGACAAGTATTGTTGTGATATCCTTAATTTATATGCTTCACCTTGAAGGTCATCATTGTTGTATTATCCTGTCATTGATGTCAAAGGGTTGATGTGAAGTATTGTCATAGTGATGTATTTGTATCATTTATATATTTATTATTGGTTATATGGTCATTGATGTAATTTTCTCCAAAGAGTTGATGTCAAGTGGTGTCATAATGATGTGTTGATATTAAAGAGAGTTGTATCATTGATTTCATGTCATGGTTGATATAAAGAACCAAATGGATAAAATCCAAAGTGGTCCCCTTATGATGACATCCCTCACAGAAATATGCTTTCTGAAGTCCAAATTGTTAGGTGGTTGAGTATCCTAGCAGTGTGGTTAGGGAACCCAAGTTTGATTGAGGAAAAATGTAATGAAGATCAGTGAATTTGCAAGAGAAACTATTCCAAATGGATAATATATGTCATGTTGTTTCCGGTGATATGTGGAATGTAACATAATTCCTCGCTGTTAAAGAGTTATGTCCATGTGAAGTTGGAGAACCCTCATGAGTTATCTAGAATCCCTTATAAGGTCAAAGAAATCAAATTATTCTAGAAGCTCCGAGAAGAAGTTGACGAGTCAAAGTGGATAGTCATGGGTTAAGTGGTTTCAACAAGAAAACAATTAAAAATAAATTATTTTCAAGTAGAAGTGGAGATTTTACTATTTGTGGATAAAGTGGTTGTAAGTGGAAAAAGTGGTTAGAAGTGGGTTATCCTCAAATGAAGGAAATTGGGTAAGTTGGTTAGAAGACAACCCTTAGAGGAAGTTACTTGGAGAAGTATAAATAAGATAGAAAGGGTCTATTATGTGGATGATCTTTGAGCATATTCAATATCCATTTGTGAAAGGCTATTTGGGTAGGTATTATTGATAGAGAAAATTCGTGGCAGAAGAATCACGGAAGAAAAACCGCAATGGTAGAATCGTGGTAGTAGAATCATGACAGCAAAATTGTGATAACATAATTGCTCCAGTAAAACCATGGGAGCATAATCCAGGCAACAAAACCGCGACAATAGATTTGGAAGCTGCAAAAAGTTAGCAATTCAGTAATCACATCCGGTTTTCATATTGGAATTGTTGCAGTTGTTGCATGGGATGGTATAAGTCTTAATGATTTCTAGAGGATTAAAGGTATTTTTTTGGCACATGATCTTGTGTAAGGGTTTATGGTATTTGGTTTATGGATAGTATGGTGTATTGCTAGAGCTATCTTGTTGGATAACTTAGTCATATTGTGCATATGGTTGAGATTTGAATGGATGATTGATATTTGTCAATACTAGATCATATTTAAATGACGATATTGATGAGAGAGGTTGAGTTGGTAGGTTGTTATGAAAGGTTTTGTTGTGGATATTTAATCCACTTGTCTTAGTATAGAATGTTGGTACACTTTGACATATTTCTTTCTATCTAGACTCTAAAAGCTGGGTCTTGTACTTGAGGATTGGATTCCTCTTATCAGTTGTTGTTGAGATCTATAGGTTGGGTCTTACATTGAGAGTTGGTTCTCTCTTTTAGTTGGTGCTCGTTGCATTTGGTGATGGTAAACCCCAAATATTGTAGTCCATAATACAAAAGAAACTTATGCATATATTTGGTGTTCTCTGTGTTCTTTATTGTGATGGTGCATAGTTATTTATTGTTAATGTATGTCATTGAGATATGTTTACATGCAAGAAAACAAGTGTTGATAGAATTAATGAGTAATGATCTTGTGAATGGTTATGCCTCACTAAAGTTTTGTAAGAAGTTGTAAAAATAGCCTCACACTGATTCACCCCTCGCTCTCACTATGGTAGGTGTGTCCAGCAATTGGTATCAGAGAAAGCGTTCACTATAATCCTTACAAGATTGAAGGAGCTCCATCGAGATAGAAATAGAAGGAAATTGTGTAGAATCAATTGGAAGTTATCTTAGAGATGAAGAGAAATATTTGAAGGGGAATATGTGTTGAATCTCAAAAAAAAAAAATTAGATTTATTTAAAGCATGAGATGTTTTTGATCTTGATTTTGATCTTGATTAATACATTAGGGAAGCCCTAGAAAAGTACCAAAGGAACACCATGGAACTAAAACAAATAATCATGAAATAATAAGAATAGATCAAGAGACTAAAGGCTCAAGTAAATGAAAAATAATAATCATGCCATAAGTTGGAATAATTGTTTTTTGATCTCAAAACAAAAGAAGAGAAGTCGATAATGATCATGAACAACTCAAAAGTCTTGGATGAAATCATGAATTGTCAAATATCACCTAATGATAAATTTGGTCTTGGATACAACAAGGAAGAAAAACACTATGAAGCTATCACTTATAAGAAGTATGATCCAGGTCCTTAATTGTAAAAAGGTGAAATCAAAGATGTAAGTCAAGGACCTACACAGGGAAAGTAAAATTTCAGAAGAACAGAGAAAGGAAGACACCAATAAACCACCTTTACACCTAAAAAGAAGTTTAGAAAATAGACACCTTCAAGGTGGACACAAAACCAAAGGTATGAAAATTTTTTCAATGGTCATTGTTTCTCATGTAATGAATATGGTCAGAAATATTTGGATTGCAGACGTCATGCAAGGAAAGAGGTTGGAATATTCAATAACATGTTAAGATGTTGGAGATGTAATCTTGTGGAACAAATTGTTGCACATTGTCACACCATGAGATGCTACAACTATAGTGGGTTTCACCACAAATCCTAGGATTGTTGGAATACAAGGAGACAGTCCATGAGCAATGCTTCAAATGAAATGGAAAGAAGAGCATGGAAGAGAGACAATGTTGAAAGGATGTAAGAGGAAATAACAAGTACTCATAGCATAGGAAACTATCAAAAGTGGAGGAACATTGAACTACTAGACATGAATGAAGGGATAAAGAATCAATAAATATTTACTCTTTTGGAATAATACACAGGATCTTGTGGGAGAAGTCACATACATATGCGGTGTGATCTATAGAAATTCCGCATACATACATGATCTGTCTGTGGAACATGGCACGTACCTATGGGAAAATCCTCAAGAAGAGGGGTGTACAGATGAGTTGTGACATAGTTTGATGGTATAACTCTGTTATGTAGGGTCTGACATGGTTTGTTGCAGGTTTTCATGATTATATGCTTTCATGTGTGTTTGATGTATGTATGGTGATGAAATATGGTTGAGTGTTGAATCTTATGCTTGAGGTCTATATTGGATGCATGGTACAAACTTTAGTGTGTTGAGTGATGCATTCCTGATAAGCTATAATGTTGGTTATGTTCTTAGTGATGTTTTGGAACCTTGTCTATGATATATATCATGATGATGTGATGTTATCTAGATATATATCATTTATCTATTGAGGGACACTCTTAGTACATGTTTAGAGGTATTATTCGTTTCTTAGTAGTTTTTGTAGTGAATGGTTTTTGAGTCATATCTATCATGGTACATGGATGGTACATATGTGAGCTCCATTGATATATCTTATGATGTATTGCTAGAGGAATATTTGTTGGATGTCTTGGTGCATGCATTTGGCATGTGGTTGAGCTACATATTGGGACATGTAGTTGATGAGTTGATGAGATGGTTATGTTTTACATCATATGAGTCATATCTTGATCTATAGATAATGCATGATTGGTACATACTTGGTACATTGGTTGAGGCACTTTCTAGCAGTATGATTGACATATGGTTTATGGTTGATATGGGATACTTGTATGGGAACACATTTTGATTGTGGTTCATCTTGATGAGGTTTGGTGCATGGTTGATGCACTTGCTTTGGTACATGATGTATCAGATGACATAGTTGAGATGCTTGGTTGATATATTTATGGTTGAGATACATGGTTGTGGCACTTGGTCCATGGTAGAGGCGTATCATGAGTGATAGGAGACTTGTTTGAGGCACATGGTTGTCATTTTGGTAGAGGCATATGGTTGGTATGTAGTTGGAACATATTCTTGGCATATGGTTGATACACTCCACTAATTATATATTATGGTATATTGTATGGTATTGATGTACATGATTGATGTACATGGGTGTCTTGAATGGTTGGCACAGAGTATGGAACATGATGTACATGGTTGATGTTTTGTTCATGATTCTCTATTCATTGTTGACATATCTTTTTCTAATGATGTATGATATGGCACAATTTTGATGCATGGATAGGTCCAAGTATCATCATAGGAAGAGGAAATAATTCTTGAGTAGTTGATCTATGTTCTGGTTGAGAAATATCATTTGCAATATAAGTAGATTGGAGTGGTAGAATATTGTTGATCTTGTAGAAAACATAGGGGGGGACATACCCACAGCGGGAGCTATTATTCGTCCCATGATTGGTTGCAGCAACATGATTGCAATTCATGAAATCAAGATTAAATCATATTGATATCCCTTGTTGAAAGGGGGAGATATTATTCATGGGAATCTCAAAGGAATCCAAACAGGGGGAGAATCCCCAAGGAGAGTTTAGGTAGGGGGATCAACCCTAAAGAGATAAATACTCTTTTCCATTGATGTCAAAGGGGGAGAGAGAGACGCATTGATTTGGGGAGATGAACATTGATGAAGAGCGATGATCACAGAGGGATCATGAGAATTTCCATGTCCAAGTGTTCCCATCGATGATTGGTGTTAACATCAATGTTGGTGTTTCCATCAATGCCAAAGGGGGAGATTGTTGTACTATGTTTTCATTGATGTCAAAGGGTTGGTGTCAACTATTTTCATAGTGATGTATTTTTATCATTGATATATTTATTATTGGTTATATGTTCATTGATGTAATTGTTTTCGAAGGGTTGATGTCAAGTGGTTTCCTAATGATGTGTTGATATTAAAGGGAGTTGTATAATTGACATCATGTCATGGATGATAGGAAGAAACTAATGGATAAAATCCAAAGCGGCCCCCTTATGGTGAAATGCATCACGGGAATATGCTTTGTGAAGTCCAAATGGTTAGGTGGTTGAGTATCCCAACAACGTGGTTAGGGAACCCAATTTTTATTGAAGAATAATATAATGAATATCAATGAATTTTTAGAAGAAACTACTCCATATGGATAGTATATATCATGTTGTTTTCAATGATATTTGGAATGTCACATAAATCCTCGCAGTTAGAGAGTTATGGACACGTGAAGTTGGAGAACCCTCATGAGTTATCTAGAAGTCCCTAGAAGGTCAAATAAGTCAAATTAGTATAGAATCTCCTAGAAGAAGTTGACCAGTCAATGTGATTAGTCTTGGGTTAAGTGGTTGCAACAAGAAAACAATTAAAAATAAATTAGTTGCAACTACAAGTGGAGATTTTACTATTTGTGGATAAAGTGGTTGTAATTGGAGAAAGTGGTTAGAAGTGAGTTATCCCTAGAAGAAGGAAGTTGGGTAACTTGGTTACAAGATAATCCCTATAGGAAGCTACTTGGAAACGTATAAATAAGAGAGAAAGGGTCTCTTATGTGCATGATATTTGAGAAAATTGAATATTCATTTGTGAAAGGTTATTTGGGAAGGTATTATTGATATATCAAATTTGTGGTAGAAAAAGTATGACAAAAAAGTGTGGCAGAAAAATTGTGGTAGAAAAAATGCGACAGAAAAATCATGACAAAAGAATTGCGATAGCAGGATCGGGGCAACAAAACCATGATAGAAAAATCATGGTAGAAAATCTATAGCATGATAACCAGAACAACATAATCATGGTAGAAAAACTACGGTAGTAGAATCACAACATCAAAATCGTGGAAACAGATTCGCGACAACAGAACCACAACAACAGAATTGTGGGAACAAAACCATGGTAGCAACAAAACCACAACAACTGATTTGGCAGCTACAAAGCGTTGGCAGTTTGGTAACCACATCCGATTTGGATATTGGAATGGTTTCAATTATTGAGAGCCCCTTAGAATCATGATGAGCGACTATCACAGTCTGCCCTTACGACATCATAGGTCTTCTCGAACTAGGTCATTGTTAACCTACAGTTCAAGGTACAATGGGAGTGCTAGTAGGCTGTGGCAGGGCCACTACCATACCTCTCCCTCAATGTCTCTAGTTGTCGTGCATGACCCCTCTACTCTAAATGTGAGTGTGTTCGTTAAGCTATCGTCACCCTACATCCATCAACGAATCATGTCAGCAATAATAATAAATCATCATAACATATAATCATATGTACATATGTCACATCAACAACATTGAAACCCTACCAGTCCACTCTCCGACTCGATCTATATTCTAAGGGTTTTCATCGATGCCTCTACATCCACAATGTCGAAAGTCCTACACACTGAGGAGGACCCATTCAATTGCACCTGTCTAATTAAATATGACAAAATAACATATCATCAAATCCACAATATCTCATAATCATAATCAAAATGACCAATACTATAATAACCTGGATCACTTGCATGCAAGTGTCCTCAAAGAATAAGTTCACTCAATGTGCATAAGAGCTGGCTGTTACATACACCCCCTCTTGTTTTAAACTTCATCCTGAAGTTTCACAGTATATAAGTGCCAAAATAAAGTGTATCATAGTATCATAAGTCTAACTATAAAAAAAAATGGAAACTGCAGAGGCATATCATATGCATCCTCCCAGGTCATCGAGTCTAGACTATAGTTGTCCCAATGGACCTTGACCTAATCTAGTGTTCGATTTCATAGTTGTCGAATGCAATGGTCTAGGATGCGGATTGGATCTACCATGAGTTCACTCTTGTCACATACTTGCAAGGTACTCAAGTCAATAAGAAGTGTAGGATCACTCACATAATGTCTCAAAACAAATACGTAAAAACATCGTGCATGTGCCTCAATAATCAAGCAAGGCTGGTCGATAGGCCAAGGGCCCCTTCCTTTACACAATATCAAAAGGTCCCATCAACTTAGGAGATATTTTACCCCCCTTTCCAAACTTTATCTAACTCTTATGCGGTTTCACCCGAAAGAAGACTCGATCGCCAACTTCATAACTACGATCGACACGATGGGCATTGACATAACTTTTTTTTCGATCATGCTCTTCCTTGATCCTTTGTATTATTGTTTTCATTTGATATTCCATTTCTTCAATCACTTCTGGTCCCACCAAGACCCTATCCTCAAGCCGATCCCAACTCAACAACATCTGACATGGTCTCCCGTAAAGAAATTCGAAAGGCACCATCTTAATGGTCCTTTGATAATTGTTGTTGTATGCAAACTCTACCAATGGCAAGAAATATTCCCCATTCTTATGTTGTTACATCACATACATGTGCAACATATACTCCAATATTTGGTTTGTTCGTTTGGTCTGCCCATCTGTCTCAAGGTGATACGCGGTACTAAAGTTAACTTGGCTTCCCAAGGCCTCTTGGAAACTAGTCCAAAATCGTCCCGTAAACATCGTTCCTCTATTAGATATAATACTCTTAGGCACGCCACGCAGCCTCACAATACCATTCATTAAAACTCTAGCTATGTGAGGTGCTTGATACGTCGTACACACAGGAATAAAATGAGCACTCTTCGTCAGAGTGTCGACTACCACAAAAATCAAGTCATGTCCACTTGTCATTTGTGGCATTCCCACAATGAAATCCATCGAAATGACCTCCCATTTCGATTCTGGAATAGCATGTGGATGTAGTAATCCTGTCAGATGTCTGTGTTTATCCTTCACCTGCTAAAATTCTAGACATATTGCCACGCAATTTACTATGTCTGCCTTCATTCCTCTCCAGAAGAATAAGGGTTTAAAGTTTTCCCTCATCTTCGTGACTCCTTGTTGATCCATGTACACTACTCTATGAGCCTCATTTAGGATCAAACTCCTCAACTCGTCGTTGGGTGGTACATAAATTCAAGTTTTGAACCTCAATAAACTGTCGTTGTCCATAGTAAATCCTTCAAATTTTTGTACCATCATTGGGTTTTGTCCAATAAAATCCTTGACCTCTTTCTACAAGTCATCTTTGCATTGTAAAGCTAGAATCTTTTCACGTAGAGTCATTTGAAGACTCATCATAGAAAATATGTGTGGTCTCTGACTGAACGCATCAACCACTATGTTTACTGTGCCCTTTATGTAAGTAATCTTGAAATCATACTCGCTAAGCAATTTTGACCAACGTCGTTCTTGTGCGTTCAAGTCTCTTTGCGTAAAGGTGTGTTGTAGTCCACAGTGGTGCATTTTTAGTTCAAATTTTTGTCTAATAAGGTAGTGTATCCAAACTCTCAAGGAATAAATAATGGCTAACAACTCCAAATCATGCATTGCATAGTTATCATCATGCTTTGTCAACTTTCTCGAGATGTAAGCGATCACTCGATCGTCTTGCATCAAAAATTTGCCTAAGCCTTCCTTGGATGTGTCATTTCATACCAATAAAGTCCATGCCCATGTCAAGGACCTTCAGTATCGGTGTTGTCGTCAATAACTCCTTGAGCCTCTAAAATGCCTTTGTGCATTTCTCAGTCCAAACAAACTTCGTGTTCTTCTTCTGTAATTCCATGATTGGATTTTCTATCTTTTAAAATCCCTCGATGAACGATCGATAGTATCTTGCTAAACCCATGAAGCTACACACTTCGGGGACATTTGTCGATGCAGACCATTCCATAATAACCTTGACCTTTGTTGGATCCACACCGATACCTTCGTTGAAGATGACATGCCCTAAGTAGTGAATCTTCGATTGATAAAACAAGCATTTAGATCAGGGCAGTTGCAAAATGTTGGCAGTTACGATTAAAACCTAATTTCATAAAATCCTAAATGAATAAATTATTAAAATCCTCCTAACCCTAGATTTATATACATATACACACTATCATAAATATTTACACCTAGTTATGATATCCAGCCTTAGGTAATAATTACTAATTATTGACTTATTAATTTATTTGATTTCTTTCAATACTTATAAATGCATCTGAATCATAAATAATACTCATATTTAATCATTCTAATAAATAGTTATGATTAAACCCTAAAAGAATAAATAATTAACCCTCTAATCACTTTCAAAAACGCTAGATTTACATCCATATTTATATACCACTACCATCCATACTTAGGAAATAATTATCAAGTTTTATTAATTTATTGATTTAATTGATTTTACTCTTGTTTTATTTTGTGTTCAACTCCAAAATTAGGATAGTCGACTTGGTTAAAAACTTATAAATTAAAAAATTGTCTTGCATTTAAAGTATTAATTGACGAATATCAGCAAGCTTTCATTCAACGATTAGTCCTGATGATGAATCTCGATTTAGATTCGATACATCGATGACGTGAATGACACCAAGTGTGGATTATCCATATAACACCTACAAAACTCCTCACCATAGAAAATTGAAAACAATATTTGGTTTATGGAGAGTATGTTGTCTTTCTAGAGGTATCTTGTTGGTTAAGTTGGTGATATTGTGCATATGGTTTAGAGTTGAATTGATGATTGATATTTGTGAGTACATCATATTTGGATGATGAGATTGATGAGAGAGGTTGAGGTGATAGGTTGTTTTGACATGTTGTTTTGTGCATAGTTGATGCACTTGTCTTGGTATAAAATGTTGGTATATATTCACATATTCCTTTCTATATACAAGTAGGGTATTTTACTTGAGGATTGGATTCCTCTTCTTAGTTAGTACTGAGATATGTAGGTTGGGTCTTGCATTGATAGTTGGTGCTCTCTTTGATTTGGTGATCATTTCAGTTGGTGCTGATAAACCCCAAGGATTGTAGTAAGTAATACAAAATAATCGTATACATATATCTCATGTTCTTTGTGTTCTTTATTGTGATTGTGCATAGTTATTTATTGTTAATATATGTCATTGAAATATGTTTACATGCAAGAAACTAAGTGTGAATAGAAGTAATGAGTAATGATGTTGTGAATGGTGATGGCTAATTAAATCTTTATAAGAAGCTGTAAAAAATGCCTCACACTGATTTACCCCCCCTCCCAGTGTGTTCAGTGTGTCCAACAATCATGAAGGCATTAATAATGGGACACTTCCATGAGGACTGGAAATTTATCTCGTAGAATTCAATAGGCTCCCCTACTATGAGCACCTAGAAATTGTTTATTTGTTTGATATAAGACACATTGGGAAGAATGTAACAGAAACGTTATGGTGAATCTTAGATGGAAGTAGTGACAAAGAAAAATTTGTCAAGATTTGTAAGGACATTAAGTTTTCCAATCATTCAATGAAAAGTGTGATTCATTCAAATAGAAATGGAGACCAAAATATAAGTGCCCTTCCATGATTATTAACAGAGCAGCAAGGAAACGATTTAAAATAGGTTATTGAAAAAATTAAATATCCCACTAGATTTTCTTCAAACATAAAGAATATCCTAACAAAGAAAGGTGAATTAGGTGGGGTAAAAAATCGTGATTGGAATACCTTGATTAAGGTAATTATTTTGGTGTATATATTTCTATATTGGTGAAACATCTTGTTGGTGTTTTTTTTCTACTAATTTGGGAATAAATAATGATTCCTTTTTTTTTTTACAGTATGTTCTACCTGTATCTCTCCCATAAATCTTTGACAAAAATGTCAAACAATTTACAAATGATCTTGGAAAATACATGAGGTAAGTGGCGATTTATATGCAAACTGTAATTTTTTCAATTCATTGTACATCTTATATTTGAAATCATGTGTTTTAATTTTAATTTAGTATTATATACGTCTTTGTTTAAACCTGTGATTTTCTTGAATCATTTGTAGATGGTTGTCATCTAAACAAATATATAAAGAAGATATAAAGTATTGGAGACAAATTCCTCGTCTAATGTGTGAAATGAAGAAGTATCCACCTCCAACATTTTTGAATGCACAAGAACACTACCTCACACACCAAGTTGAGGATATTGAAAAGTGTGGACCTATACATAGATGGTCAATGTGGATGGTTGAGACACACTCGAAATAATTGAAGGATTTGGTTAGATAAACAACATGTCATGAGGGTTCTATGGTAGATGTATATATGGTATATCAAACCATGCTTTATATTACTCAATATATTCCTAAAATATGTGCAAGAATTAATGTTGATTGCATCTGGGATGTCAACTCCATGAACAAATTTGAAGGGAGCACCTATTGGGGAAAGGTAGAATGAGGAAAGTGACATGTAAGTAGATGGTGGGGATTTATATTACATTTGATTTTTTATTTTTGTGTATATCGTACTTATTTAATTTTTAGTCTTCCTGCATAATCCATTATTATGAAGGTATATCATGGTAATTAATTATATGTGTTTTATTTTATTTCAACACAATTTGTCAAGAGCGTGATGCAATATATTTATACATTGCAAAAATTTTTGATGGGATGAAGGTATGGATTGAACGATCTATACAATACAATAATGGTAGGTTATCATGATATGGTGTGGTTACATTGGTCAAAGAAGTTGAACGTAAAATAGATACCAATATTACACATAGCTAAATTAATTTAGCATAGGGTTTAAATGATAAATGGGCAAGCTTATCCACCGATACTATTTAGTTTTTCTTAATATTATATTCATGTATATGGCGTGTTTGTTTTTCTTAATTTGCATAATTTCCAGGTATAAATATGTTTATCAATTGATAATGTTTTTTTTAGATGTCTGACATATTTCATTTGAAACACCACAAGGCTATGTGGTGAAATGGTCGCAAATTTTGCATCAAAAAGTTGAATGAAAAGACTAAAACTTATGATAGTGGGATAAGTACAATATTTCGAGTTACTAATGTTTCCTCTAGAAGTCATACGCATCCAAAATTCTCTAAAAATGAATATTGTGGGTTTTTTGATGATATACTTGAGTGTGACTTTAAATCCTTCAACTTGGTTCTTTTCGACGTCAAATGGTACATTCTACAAATGAATGCATGTGATCTTGATATAACTGTTAATCAACATGCTAACAAATTTACCATGGTTAATATAAGGAATGTTGAGCCAGGATCATAGCCCTATGTTCTTCCAAGCCAATGTGAACATGAATTTTACTCACAGGTTCCAGGTAGAGGTGGTTGGTCATATGTTGTTAAATATGATCCAATCAGAAGGACAGTAAAGTATAATGTAGCGTAAGAATATAACATTGAAGAAGAATATGATGTAGAGGAGTAGTTAGTTCATGTGTCAGATGACTACCATGTATAAGTTCAAGGATATGTTCTAGACAATGTTCTGTATGAAGATGATATCGACAATGTGTTATATGAAGAACTTGAAGAAGTCAAACCAAATGTAGGAGACAATGCCATGATGATGATATAGAAGATGATATGATTGGAAATGATGAAATAGATGATGATGTTAATATGGCCAATACTTTCATCATCAACTCTGAACTGGATGATATAGATGGTGAGTTGGATGATGGAGAAGATTAATGATATCAAAATCTTGAAATGTACAAGGTATGTATTTATATATTTTCATTTGATTTTTTCTCTTTCATTTACCTTAAATTTTTATTTTCTTAGTTTCTATGATTGATTATTACTATGTCACTTTCAAATATTTTATAGTAGATAAATTAGGTATTGGGGAAATAAGAGTGATGTGCAAGGGGGCGGGGTCATTTAAACTTCTACCTTCATGTGGTTGGCCTTATTCAGTAGATAATATATTATTATTGAAACCAAGATAACCTCATTCAATTTTAGACAATCATCTCCAATTTAAAATTTTGTTCATCTAACAATTTTCAAGGTTGTCCATTTACCAATTAGTGGAAATTATGCGTTAATTTGACCTCGCATAGAGTGACCTATCAATGGGGCCAACATTGAATTTTTTTAATTTTGTGCTTGTATGCACTGAAAGTTGACATGGTTATAGTAGATGCATGCGTTGATGGTGTGGGAGGGTTTGAAGACTAAAATATGACTCACACAAAGAATTCGACAATCAAACAAAAAAATTATAAGCTAACTATGAAGGAGATGAAATTATCCATCATCGTATCTGTCATCATTGTTATCATCTCATTTTGATGATATTTCAATGAACATGTTTTTCGTTCCTATAATATATTCATTGTAACTTTTTGGAAACAACAACTAGTGAAAGGAGCTAGCATTGAATTTTTTCAAACTATTCTTCTCCAAGTCATGGACATAGTATGAGGATGAATCATAAATGTATTAAGGCATACAATATTCTTTTAGGGCTCCCAAACCATGCATAGGGTCTAAAACCACCACATAGCCCTGTAAATGAAATATTTGACCTATGTGTCATATTGGCACCATTACTAGGTTTTATGAACTATAGATGACTCTTAAGGTTTTGTACATGTTATATGGATAACAAAAATAGTATTAAAGGGCCTATAGGATTCTTTAAGAGATCATCTACCATGCAAAAGATCTAAAAGTAAGAGAAGCTCATTCAGGTTTATACCATCATCTCAAATTTGAATTTTGGTTTGTCTAACAATTTTCAAGGTTGTGCATGAATTACCAATTATTGGAAATTATTCTTTAATTTTACCCCGCGTAGAGTGACCGGTGAATGGGGCCAGCATTACAAATTTTCTTTTTTTTACTATATGCACTAAAATTTGACATGGTTATAGTAGATGCATGCATAAAATGTATGGGAGGGGTTCAAGACTCAAATTCGACTCACAAAAATAACTCAACAATCAAACTACAAAATGACAACATAAATGTGAAGTAGATGAAATTATGCATCATGATATTTGTCATCATCTTTATCATCATATTTTGACGAGGTTTTAATGAACATGTTCATCGTTCCTATAGCATGTTTGTCAGAACTTTCCAGAAACAATGACCACTTAAAGGGGCCATCATTCACTCTTTTCAAACTATGCTTCTCTAATTCATGAACATGGTATGAGGAGGAATGATAAATCTATTAAGACAAACAATATTCTTTGAGGAATCCCAAACCATGCATAGGGTATAAAACCACCACTTACGCCCTATAAATGAAATCTTTGGTATATGTGTCATATTAGCACCATTACAAGGTTTTATGCACTATATATGACTCTTAAGGTTTTGTACATAATATATGGATATAAAAAACAGTATTCAAGGTCTTAAAGGATGCTTTAAGATTTCATCTACCATGCACAAGGTACAAAAACAAGAGAATACCATTCAGGTTTATACCATCATCTCCAATTTTAACTTTGGTTCATCTAACAATTTTCAAGGTTGTCCATTAAATACAAATTAGTCTAATTTATTCTTTAATTTGACCTCACGGAGATGTTGTATTATTGAGAGGGGGGTGAATCATTAATAGAGAAATTAAATTCTTTTTAACCACAATATGCAAGTGTATATTAATGTAGCATTATCATCCAATAGTTGCAGAGTAAATAGGCAATGAACAAATGAGAAATCATACACATACAGAGTACACCAGTGCTTTTACGTGGAAACCCAAAGTGGGAGAAAACCACAGAATATGTTTTCTTATATGTATTTAAGAATTGCATTCATTGGAAGAACCAACTTCCTTTGTTTTCCATGTAAAACTCAAAGGAGGCTCCAACCCCCTAATTTCTCAGGCTACAACCTGAGGGAAGATCCAAATCCCCAATTCTCTTGCTACAACTAGAAGGAGGCTACAACCCCCTATGTTCTCCGACTACAACCGGAAGGTGGCTAAAACCACATTTTCTTTCCCCATCCAATCGCCCTGACGTAGAAGTAGAATGATGGAACCACTACCAGACTATCACTGTGAGATATAATATTGTAAACCTATACCAATCAACCTGTAATCAACCTGTAACAACATGTACCAATAACCTATGCAAACATGTAGCATACATAAACCTCTACCTCAACCTCTACCATAAACAAATGAATCAAGCATGCACCAAACCTGTACAAATAATCTGTCACAATAACTTGTCCAAACAATCGATAATCAACCTGTACCATAAACAAATGCATCAATCGTGCACCAGCCTGTACCTAAACCTATACCATCAACAAGTGCATCAACCATCAACCAAATATGTACCAATCATACGTCAAATACATAGAAACTATGATTCATCAATATGTACCAACATCATCAACTATACACCTCATGTATCTGCCAACTCATCAACTACTTGTCTCAATTATGTACCCAACATGTACCTCAACCAAAAGCCCTCATCAACTTCATAATCCAAATTGGATTTGTAACTCTATAATAGTCATGGTGTATATGATCACATACCTTATAACCTTCCTTAACTTTAACAACAAGAGACTAGCATTTTCATCAAACTTTACTTTAGTTTCACATGACTAGTTTTGGATTAGTCAACAACACTAACTTGAAATAATCATAACTATGTACCTTTGATAAATAAATATCTAAAAATGGTACACAATGTTCTTTAGTGTCTTTTATGCAATTCCTCTAGACTTCACTACTTAGAACCTCTCAGAAAAGGAGTTATAGAAAAAATGCAATACCTTGTTGAATTTTGGCTTATTATAGAGAGAAAACTTGTAGAGCGTGCTCCACACCAAATATTTGTTTTATGGATCTTAGAAAGCATCATCAAAATAATTTATCATCCCTTTAATTTCAACCTTCTTTGCTTCACCTTTCCACTGAAATCCATCTTAGATATCCTTCGGTTACCTTAGTCACCTGTAGATATTCAATATTCTCAAGTGTCATGTAAAATAAGAAAGTCTTGCCTCTTATTTATACTTTCATGTAACTTCCTCAAGGGGTTACCTTTTAACCATCTTAACCCACTTTCCTTATTTTAGGGTTAACCCACTTCTAACCACTTGTCCACTTAGTAATTTCTCCATTAACTTTATTATTTAAATAATTTCTTTTGTATTCAATTTGACTTATAGTATACTCATGACTTCATTTTATTATTTACCTTCTAAAATATCTTAAACAACTTTTACTACTTTGACCTTTTGGGGCTTCTAGATGACTCATGAGGGTTTTCCAACTTCACATAGCCATAACTCTCTAACTGTGAGGAGTTATGTGATGTTCCACATAGCACTAGAAATGGCATGAATTGTAATATCCATTTAGAATATTCTTACCTACAAATACATCAAAACTCATACAATTATCCATGAACCAAACTTGTGTCCATTACCCAAACCTTTCTGCTACTGAAATTTTCTACCAGAATTTCGTCAAGGGTTGACATCAATGACAACCAACCTAGATAATCAACAGTAAAGTGACTTGTGAATGGGGACAATGTTGAATTTTTTTCAATTTGTGTTTGTATGTACTGAATTTGACATTGTTATAGGAGATGCATGTAGTGATGGTATGGAAGGGTTTCGAGACTCAATTATGACTCACACAAAGAATTCGACAATCAAACAAAAAAATCACAACATAAATCTGAAGGAGATGAAATTATCCATCATCGTATTTGTCATCATCGCTATCATCGTACTGCGATGACGTCTTAGTGAACATATCTATCATTCCTATAGCATCTTCATCAGAACTTTCCAGAAACAATGACTAGTGAAAGGGGCTGACATTGAAATTTTTGAAACTATGCTTCTCCAAGTCATAAACATTGTATGAGGAGGAACTATCAATGTATTAAGGCATACAATACACTTTTAGGACTCCCAAACCATGAATTGGGTCTAAAACCACCAAATAGGCCATATAAATGGCGTATGTGTCATACTGGCTTCATTACAAGGTTTTATGAACTATAGAGGACTCTTAAGGTTTTGTACATGGTATATGAATAAAAAATAGTATTGAAGGGCCTAAAGGATTATTTAAGAGATGATCTACCATCCACAAGATCTAAATTGAAGAGAATCATATTCAGGTTTATACCATCATCTCTAATTTTAACTTTCGTTCATCTAAAACCAAGAGGAGCTCATTCAGTTTTATATGCTCATATCCAATTTTAACTTTGGTTTGTATAACAATGTTCAAGTTTGTCCATTAATAACCAATTAGTGGAAATTATTCTTTAATTTGACCCTACGTAGAGTGACCCATGAATGGGGCCAACGTTGATTTTTTTTCAATTTGTGCTTGTATGCCCTGATATTTTACATGGTTATAGTAGATGCATGCATTGATGGCATGGGGGGGTTTGGAGATTCAAATACGACTGACATAAGAAATTTGACAATCAAACGAAAAAATTACAACATAAATGTTAAGGGAGTCTCAAATTGGTCACATAGAGTAAGAGATTGCCCCAAACAAGTGCCTCAAATTATCTAATAAAGTTAAACTAGTGACCAAGGAACAAGGGGAAGAGGAGAGGAAAAAATGGGGAATCCTAACCAATCAATAATGAAGGAAAGAGGCAATAGGAAACAACAATTAGTGTTGAACCAATGAAGGTAATGGGATAAGAGAGACAATGATGGTTCTATGCGAGTGAAGGAATGAGGCAAATTGTTAAGTACTTGAGTAGATATACAAATATAATCACCAAAAAAATTGAATACATAATAGATCCAGAGAGAAATATAGAAAAACCAAATTTTAATTATAAGAAAACCCTTGAGGTAGGGCAACACCATACACTGGATCCTATTATGGAAGGGATCATTTGTCGTTCACTTGTCTCTTTAGGGGGGCATCCTCCTATTGAGATATCACTCACAATACAATACTTCTCTTCCTATCCCATTACATTTATTGAACCCATTTATATATTGCTACCAACAACCTAAGGTCATTCTATAGGAGAAACCTCCTAGAAGTAGAACCCTCTAGTAAGTCCTCTTACATTTATTATATCTAATTACCTTAGTGGGCCTTATTTAATAATATAGTGGATCTAGTCCACCATACATCGAGTGGCCTCCACTATTATCACTATGGGCCCTATGGCCCCCCCACTACCTCTATATACACCTAAAATTTCATCCCCCTTATGAAATCATTGTCCTCAATGCCTATTATGAGGTTGTAAGACCATATACCAAGATTCCATGAATAAGTGTGGACCATTGTGTTGAAGTAGACTAAAGAACCAAGGCCTTGTGTAAAAATGAAAACCACTATGATGAATTAGTGAAACCACCATTGTAAAATAGGGTCTCATGTCTGAGTGCTATTGTAAACTCCATGCATAAGGTATCGGATCCCAATAAATAACTGAAAGTGATGCTCCAAACTCCGACACCTATCATGTGGATCTAAATAAGAATATCCATCCACATAGTGGGAAAGGGTCATATCTGAATGTGGAAGCAATAATACCACTTTAAAATATGAAGGATGGAAACTAGCAATCATAATTGGCTCATGTTTTGTCACATTGATGTTCTCTACAAAAGGTGGAGTAGATTTATGAAATAAAATATGAAAGTGGTTGACATCCAAGAAATGAGAACTATCCATATACCAAGCATCACAATCGACCTCAAAATTATACCAGGCATATACTTCTTGATTATATTCATATCTGATGTCTACGATAATATATCCCACTTGTAGCCCGCAGGGGTGTAGACCGATTGGCAAGTGCCGTGTAAATGGAAGGAACTATGTAAAATGAGGTCTCAAGGTCGATTCTCACCCTGATTTACTCGGAGGGCATGCTTGCGGGCTATGCATTTCTCCCTAGGGGTTATAAGGCAGCCGGCAGGATTCGACCCCGTGTCACGCGAGTACGATACTGTCGTTGTTACCGATTCCCCTAGTATAAAAAAAATAAAAAATAAAAAAAAAATATATCCCACTTGTAAGAGAGCTAATGATTGTTGAATATTGTGATAATTGTTTGTGTGGTCATGTAGACTAGCTTTGATGCCTTGGAGGTGGTCATGCATATTGGCTTTGAGAGATTCAACCTTTCGTATAATTTCCATGAGTTGAGAGTGTATATCCATTCGAAACACCACATATAATGTATAGAAAGAAAAATATTAAAATAATATATCCAATGGAATTTATCTGGTAGCAATATGAACACCTTGTGCAAAGTTATCAACTCTCAAATCTTGTTGTCGTCACAAAACATCCAGAACTCTTACTTGGGTGATTGCTTATTTGAAATGAACTAATTTTTAAAGAGGAACTTAGATATGTAATTTGTTTTACCAAATTCAGCCTCTAGGTGCTACAGAAATAAAAAAAAAATATCTGTCGCCGTCTACGGAAAAAACCCTAAAGATTTTAAAATGTCGATATATTGACTTCCTCAACTTCGTTTTGGACAATATATATATTTTTTTAATTGGGTTTTTTTTATGAGAGGAACTAATATATACAACCCATTTATGAAAATTTTGCATAGAAAGATACATAAATTGTTGGGAATGTTGCGTCCCTTTTCTTTTTCTTCGAAAAATCTGTGAAAAAAAAACAATTGCCCACACTTATTGCCAAGGAAGCTGCGATGATACCAATTTTTAAGCACTTGAGTAGATCTAAAAATATAATCACCACAAATATGCAATACACAATATATATAGAGAGCAATATATAAGCATCACACTTTTATTATAGGAAAACCCTTGAAGTAGGGAAACACCGTACAATGGATCATATGATCGAACAGATCCTCTCGTGTGCACTTGCCTCTTCGAGGGGGAATCCTCCTATTGAGTTGTTGCTCAGGATACAATGCTCATCTTCCTATCTCATTACATTGCTTGAACTGCTTTATATAGTGCTACCAACAACCTAAGATCATTCTAGAGGAGGAACATTCTAGTAAGTCCTCTTACATTTATTATATCTAACTATCATAGTGGAGTTTATTTAATAATATAGTGGATCTAGTCCACCTTACATTGAGTGGCCTCCACTATTAATTCTTGTACAATAAAAATATTTTTCACCATGTTCTTTTACACTGCTTACACTTCTTTATATAGATCTATCTATCTCCTAGGAACCTTCTAGAGAGCCTTCTCACATTTATTACATCTAACTACCATAGTGGGCCTTTATTAATATAGTGGACCTAGTTCAAGGTGAAGCATGAGTAAAGACATCTCACAACATACATCAGCATACACTATCATGAGGTTAGTGTGCATGCTAATACAACCTATGATGTCAACCTATGATGTCATTATCATGCTAGTGTATCTTGGTAATTCATACAAAAGAATGTTTTGGTTCATATGGTGATTTGAAGATCGAAGAAAGCATTAAATGTGGTGGTCAAAATAATTAACCTAGTGATTGATAAGTAAATCAAGCATCATTAAACTTAGAAGCTATTATAGGATTGAGTAGGTATGCATCCGTGCTAACTATTATAGGTTTGAGTAGGCATGTATCCACGCTAACTATTATAACTATTTTCTTGAGTATGCATCCAACTTTGAACCGGTTAGAAAGCAAGCGAATTTGAAAGTCCTTATGCTGTCGACTGATGTCTCAGACCGTATTTCATTCCCGAGTGAAGTAACAAATCAGATAATTCTCTTCGGATTATGCTGTGCATTCTTGAAGCCTATTTTGATACAACGTCTATTATATTTTCTTGGATTGTTTTCCGTTCTTAGTGTTGTAAGAGAAGACATAAGTCACCTGTAGTGACAGTTGGCTCTAGAGGTATAACGTTTGGCTTGATTATGAAAGCGTTAGATAAGATTGAGTTAAGTGTTAGGTGAACGCGAGAGTGACTGTGATTGTTAAATTTTAAAGAACAACGAATATATTGCAACCTTGGATTTCGTTCGCTAGGTAACTCTCAACCGTTTCTTGTTTAAAACTACTTTTCCCTACTTTTCCTTCTTAACTTTTGTAGAGCGTTAAAAACATCTTGCAATTATGACTTTCCTTTGCGATTATCCTTACCTTTACTTTGTTTACATTAGTATTAACACTTGTCACTGTACTCACGTCTCTCTTAAGTGTTTGGCGAAGTTTTGGTTATATTCCTCGAGGATTACATAAATTAGTGGATTTAAGTTATGTACTTATATGTTAACTGCTATAAAGATTTAATCTTCCCGCCTTTTCAAAAAAAAAATATATACACTCGAAAAATAAAATACATTAAATAATCTTATGTGAAATGCTCATCTAAATGATGAAATCATATTGGTTATTGTAATTTTTGGTTTGTGAATTTTCCTATCATTTAAGTAAATCCTTTTACCTAACCAAATCATTAAATTAGTTTATTAATTATTCGTCTTTATTTTTGAATGAAGGAGAGTTGATTAAACTTAAAATTTTATATCTTAAATATATACATTTAGATGGCTATGTTCGTTATGATTGTGCTATTAAAATAAGAAAACCCTTAAGTAGACATGTTAATGGATATTTTATAAAAATACTTGAATATGTGTGAAAGGATATAAAAGGGTATACTAAATTGTATATATATATATAGATTAAACTCTTAACTAATCATTATATATATATATATATATATATATATATATATGATTGCTAGAGATATTTGAGGGTCATACATGATCTATGTTTCACAAGTTTAACGAGGCCCCTATGTTATATACTAATTATCCAAGTGGTATTAAGTAGACATGTTAATGGATATTTTATAAAAATACTTGAATATGTGTGAAAGGATATAAAAGGATATACTAAATTGTATATATATATAGATTAAACTCTTAACTAATCATTATATATATATATGAATGCTAGAGATATTTGAGGGTCATACATGATCTATGTTTCACAAGTTTAACGATGCCCCTTATGTTATATACTAGAATGTAATTATCCAAGTGGGATGGAAGGATGGAAAAATTATATGGTTGGAATGCTTATACTTTAGTATTTTTTATATTGAATTTATGTTAGTAATGATATATAATGAGATTTTATGTGTAATGATTTTAGTAGATTATTTAATTAATGATTTAAAAATTTAAGAAATAGAATCAATAATATTAAATTGTATTATACTAAATGGAATAATTAGTCAATGATTTAAATAATGTGTATATTGAATATAATGTAGAACCTATATTGATGGTCTAGGTAAGTTGAGGCATAATTTTCTTATTCTTAACTAAAGTAGATGTAATGAGATTTTTATTTGAGCACTTTTGTGTGAGAAGATAAAATCTTAGATTTAGTATCAACCATTATTTGTATCATGATGTTGTATTTGATTCTTTTTGTGTAATGATGTAGTTGATAATAGAATGTGTGAATACTGATGTATGTTATTGTCGCATATCACTTGTTTTACTGTTGATATTTCAAAAAAAATATTTAACACTACTTTACTCACTTATTTTAATGCCGTAATGGAGGGGATGTTAAATATGATATCAGAGAGGGTTTAACCCTGCGAAATTGGATCATTATACCTTCCACTATGTTAAATAAATGATTAAATATGTACCACTAATTAATTTTGAAATTTGTCCATGTAGGTAATCATGGTTAGAGGACAGAAGGGAAGTCGATGTTGTGGTGTTGGAGGGGGGGCATGACACCTTCGATAGTATCCACACCAAAGGGGTCTAACCCCTCGAGATATGAGAAGACTACTAAGAATGAGCAGGTTTGTTGTGGAAGATGTGTGAGGTATGATGAGATCCTTCCAGAGGATGTCATAGGCATTGATCAAACACCTGGATTGAGATGAGGGCAGAGTGATGTAGGAGCACCAATAGCGCACCACCATCCAACGCAACAACATAATATGATGGAGAAGATCCCGAGGAGAGAGAAGTATCAACCTTCTCATTTAGAGTTTAAATCTAAAATTTAATGTAATTAAAGTTTGTAAGGCTCGAGGAAGGGTTGATCCATTGCATTGTGTAAGGATGCATGAAAGTATTCTTTAATGGCTGGCAAGTAGATATATCTAGATCTAATTCAGACTAGATGTAGATTGAATGTAATTTAAAGTGAGTAGGTGGAGGAAGGCTCAAGAAGCCCCTCTTTTGTAAAAAGATCAATGTGATATCATAAGGCATTAGAAGGCATTAGAATTATAATTTAGAGAAGCTAAAGAGAAGAGAAAGAGAAGAGAGGATAGGAAAGAAGAAATGAGACTTTGTTGTAGTCCATTATTGTAAACATTGTAAAAAGAATTCATGTTTAATACAAAATCATATTTCCCTATATATGAGACTATGTCTGTGTGTTCTTTGTTTCTGAATGTTTATTTTATGAATATTTATTGTGCATGTATGAATGTTATGAGTGTATAATTGTTCCCTTTGCAGGAATAATATAGACTTCCCTATCTGTGTGAGTTTCTGTGTGTTCTAGGCTCTCAAGGCTAGTGGAAGGAGTGCACACCAAAGTTGTTAGAAAACTATGAGGAGCCAATGCAAGGAGTGTGCAATAACTTAGTTTCGAGTTCATGAAGAGAGTGTTCGGTGGGCACACCAGAACATGTCATAAGCTCAGAAGGGATAGTGAAAGGAGGTTATAGAGAGATCGCAAGGAGTGCTCCTAGACTCATAGCAGTGTAAAATCACAAGGAAAAGTTAGTGCAAGTGTGCAGAAAGTAAGTGCAAGGAGTGCACAAATGAGTCTATAAAGTTCAGGAATTAGGAGGAAAGTGCAAGGAGCACACGAAGGAAATATTCGACTTAAGTGTTGGAAAATATCAAGAGGAATAATACATAGTTCTTGAAGGGCGGATGGAGTCATCTAAAGGAACAAAGACCAGGACCCTTTGAAGTTACAGAGTCCAAAACTCAGGAGAGACAATGAAATTGTGCATAGGGCCTATGAAAGAAGTGCAGAAGGTGAGAGCAATATGAGTTTCAGACTACAAGAGAAGTGCAAGGAGTGCAGATGAGAAATTATCAAAAATTTCTAAGCTTAGGAGGTGCAGCGCAATCAGGGTAGAAAAGATTGATCTTGTAGAGGAGAAATCAAAGGCCAAGCATTTGAAAGCTTGAGTGAAATCCTTCATTGGAGGGAAGCACAACACATGTGAAAAAGGTATGAGTCCTTTGATTGGATGAATCTCAATAAGGGAAAATTAGAGCAAGTCCCCAAAGAGGAGAAACCTATTTGTTTCAAGGGAAGCAGAGAAGAGAAGTGGAATAAGCAATGACAGTCGTTGAATTGGTATCCCTACGACGCGTAGTGGAGGATAAATCTCTTGGTATCAAGGAGAGAAGACGTGATCTGTACGGGAGAAGATAGATCCCTCTCAGTCCTTGGAAAAAGGTAAGGAGCACGACTATTAAGCCCTCAATTCCTTTGGAATTTTATTCTTTAGCAATTTTAAGATATTTGTTGTAAAGGAGGAAAAAACCATGAAGTCCCAAAGTCCTAGAGTGGATCTAAGTCATAGTTCATTAGGAGAGTGCCATCCATTGGATTGGATGAGCATAGATTTGCGTCATCGGATCAAACCCAGGTAAGAAGAGAAGTTGTGTGGAGAATATTAGATCCCATCCATTGGATCTGTGTGAAGGAGAGCATGATCCGTAGATCTCATGACAATTCAAGGATTCGACACTTCGAGAGAAACATGTTCTTGTGTTTCCATGAGGAAAATCTCTTGAAGTCTCGAAATCCAAAGTGAATCCTAATCATTGGTTTTCAGGGACACGTGTTGGCATATTAGTGACTATCCAAAAGTTCATAAATATGGAGTATCGTGGGTGAAAAGTGTTGAGGCGTGAAAAGGCCTAAAGTCCCAAAGACCAAAGTAAATCCAGGTCATCTGTTCACGAGAACATGTAGACCATGGATCCTCTCCCTTCGCCAATTTAGAATTCGACAGTTTGAGAGTTTGGTGGTGCTAATTAGCGAGAAGTATTGAATCCCAAAGTGAATCTCAATCATTGGTTGTAGGAGGAGAGAGTTCTGTCGATCTCAAACTCGATGTTCGACTATCCAGGAAGCAGTGTGAGTTTGATTCGGGAAACCTCTGAAGCCTGAAGTCTCAGAGTGGAATCGAGTCATTGATTGTTGGAGGAGTGTGAGTCGTATATTGTTGCTTCGACATTTCATAGTTCAGATATATTTTGTATTGGAATTGCAACAACTCTGAAGCTCAGAGCGTCAAATTTATTTTTGGTCGTAGATCATGACAAGATACTAGACCGTTGATCCCTAGACTCTCAAGGAGTTCACCACTTCAATGTTTGGAAGGATTAGTGTGTTTTGTGGTTATAAGCTCTTAATACTGAAGCTCCGGAGCCTGAGAGCATCAGAGTAGTTCGCCAGTTCAATGTTCGAGTGATTTGTGGTGTTGGGTTGTAAGAACCTCTTGAAGTTCGAAGTAGTGGAGTGTCATATCCTCGAAGCTCTGGATAAGTGACTTTCATCTAAGAACTTGGTCATATCCCTCGTTCACATGAGATTTTTTACGAATTTAAGGGGATAGTTCCTGAAACTTGATTCTAAGGAGAAAGGGGATTAGATAAAAAGTGCCCACAGGCTTCTAGTGTTGTACGAACCTACATTTGGAGGAAAATCAAAGGGGCATGTGTATATTTGAAGGGATCCAATAGGAATCTGAGAGCCACTTTGCCTCCTCTATAAATTGATCCTAGACCGGGAGGTCGGACGAACCCTAGGAGGGGTGGGGGTTTGCATCACAAAGCATTTGTACCCTATGAGGGTTCACAACATGCACCAGCCAGTAGTATTATTATACATATATAACTCGAGAAGGTAAAGTTTCTTAATTTCTAGGGTGCCACAGAAGGCTTAACCACCAAGGCATGGTTGGATAACACGGTGATGTGCTTCCCACTTTGTGATTACACCTCCAACATGAAGGTCCACATGGAGGTCTTCCAACTGAAAGGGAGTTCTCTAATTTGGTGGAAGACACTCCTACCTCAACTAAACATCATCGTTAAAGACATGTCTTGGGAGTTGTTCAAGGAACAACTCCAGGAGATGTATTTTTCGGATGAATTTGTTAAGCATCAGCTTAGTGAGTTCAACGCCTTACAACATGGTGGTTTTATGCTGCTGGAGTATGAGTCCAGATTCATGGGGATACTTAGGTATGCACTACATATGAACGCAAAGAAGTTAAAGGTCAAAATTTTTATGTTCGGCTTTAACTTCAACATTCATGTGAAGGTGAGTATCCTAATTCCTCAAACTCTGGATGATGTAGTTAAGAATACCCTCATAGCAGAGGAAGAGATAAACAATGGGGTTTAGAGAAGGAATATTTATAAACTGACTGGATAGATGACATCAGGAGCACATCAACATCATACAGCAGCCAAATAGACTTCTGGGCATCGATATATGCCTAGAGGACCTATGTTCTTGACACCACAACGATATAATCCTCAACATAAGAGTCCTTATAGAGTACCATAGAAGCAACAACAATGTCGTCCATAGTAATAAAGACATTTTAGGACCATTCAACATAAAATACTAGGATCACAGAATGCTAGGCCAACAACTTCTACTTCGAGGACAAGTAGCACTGGACCGAAGATTGGATGCTAGACATGTGGAGAGCCACCTTACCAACGAGATTTTCTGATTGAGAATGCCATAGCGGTCGTATCATCAGGACCTACTCGAGTTGGATATTTGGGAAAGGCCCACATAATACATATAGGGGTGAAAAAATGTCAGGACAAGCATCAATCCATTGTGCTCGAGATGTCAGGTATAATCGTTGACCAAACTTTTAGTATTTTGATAGATCTAGGTGCTACATAGAGATTTATTTCTAGTGTAGTGCTAAAGAGAATTAAGGTAAGGAAGTCGATCAAGACGAGTTCAGATACGTAGAAATGACATATGTTTCCAAACAGAAAGTTAGAGGAAAGGTTACGAACTATAGCATTAACTTGAGAGATTTTGTAACGAAGGCGAACCTATATGTCGTGATCTTCAGATCTTGTGACATAGTGATATGCATGGACTAGTTGGAATGGCACGATGTGATACTTAACTGTAAGACAAAACGGTTAAGTTTAACAGATGACTTGGGACAATGTGGAGTAATTGTAGGGAGAAACAAGGCAGTATCATTAAGGTGTATTTCCTCCCTACAACTACATAAGCGTATGTGCAAGGTATGCGATCTATATGAAATCTTATCACTAAATGAAAAGGGTGAGGCAGAAAGATTAGAAAACCTTCCTGTATTACAAGAGTTTATCGATGTCTTTCATGAATACTTACTAGGTTTACTGCCTCAGAGAGAGAGTTGGAGTTCATAATAGAATTGAAACCTAGAACTGAACCGATAGTGATAATTCCATATCCGATGTCAATGCCCGAATTGCAGGATTTGAAAATGAAATTGAAGGAATTGTTGGACATTAGACTTATACATCCAAGTGTTTCGCCTTAGTATGCACCAGTTATTTTCGTGAGAAAGAAGGATGGATCATGGAGACTTTGTATTGACTATCATCAATTGAACAAAGTGACGATCAAGAACCAATATATGTTGCCAATATTACATGATTTTTTTGATCAGATGAAAGTAGACTTGGTATTTTTGAAGATTGACATGATATTGGGATATCATCAATTATGGATTAAGGAAGAATATATCCCTAAGACTGCATTTAGGACGAGATTCAGACACTATGAGTTTATAGTTTTACCATTTGGTTTGAGGAATGCCCCAGGGATATTCATGAGTTTGATGAATGGGGTGTTTCGTTAATACGTGGACAATTCTGTTTAAGTATTTATCAATGAGAAATTTATTTATTCTCGTCTGAAAGAAGATCATGATGAAGACTTGATATTGGTCCTATACTGTCTATGAGAAAACAAATTGTATGGGAAGCTATCAAAATGTTGTTTTTACCAATCAAAGATTCATTATTTGGGAGATTTCATATCTGGAGAAGGTGCCACTATGGATCCAATGAAAGAACAGACCATTATGGAATGGCCAACATCGACAAATGTACAAGAAGTACGTAGCTTTATGGGTTTAGCGGGATATTACTAATGATTCGTCGAAGGTTTTTGAAATATAACAAATCCAATCATGGAATTAGAGAAGAAAAAAAAGAAGTTTGTATGGAGTGAGAAATGAATGGAAGAATTTCAAAATATCAAGGATTTGTTGATGACAGTGCCAATACTAAAGGTCCCCAAAATGGACAAATAATTCTTTGTATGCACAGATTCATCCAAGGAAGTTTTAGGAATAGTTTTCATGCAAGATGGTCGAGTGATCGCTTACATTTCAAGGAAATTGAGAAAGGATAAAGAGAACTACGCAAGGCATCACTTGGAAGTATTAGCAATTGTATATGCCTTGAGAGTTTGGAGACATTATCTGATTGGACAAAAATTTGAATTCACTGTTGATTGTAGCATATATTTATGTAGAGTGACTTGGACACATGACAGAGGCATTGGTCAGGATTACTTAGCAAATAAGACTTTAATATTACTTAGATTAAACGAATGATGAATAGAGTAGCAGATGTGTTGAGTTAGAGACTACACATATTCTCAATAATACCTCTTAAGACAAATCTTCGAGAAATGATTCTAACTTTACATATAGACAATGACTGGTACACAGAACTTAAGGATAATATTGGACAAAATACCATGTTGATACCAAAGTTTGAGGGCTATTCATTAGACAATGATGAATTGTTGAGATTAAACGACAAAATTTACATACCTCATAACAATGAATTAAGAAGTTTGATCCTATGTAAGGCTCATTAAGCACTTTACATGGATCATCTAGGAGTTATGAAGATGAAGGAGGACCTTAAGACTTTATTCATCTGGAAAGGAATGAAAGAGGATATAGTTAGTTACATGGGGAGATGTCTAGAATGTCAATAAGTAAAGGCTAAACATAGACATCCAACATGATTATTACAACCACGCGCTATTCCTGAATCGAAAAGGGAGGAGATTTCGATGTATTTTAGTTGGATTTCCACTGACGGAAAGGAGACATGATTCAATTTTAGTGGTAAATGACACACGGTTAAAGAGTGAAAACTTTATTCCAGTACACACAACGTATCGAGCGCCAGACATAGCTATAGTATTTGTTAGTGAGATTGTGATATTACATGTTGTACCAAGACGAATCATATCAAATCGAGGAACAGTGTTTACAGGATGATTTTGGACCAGTTTCCAAGAGGCCTTGGGAAATTTTAAGCACATATGGAATATCTACCAATATACTTGAATAATACCAAGAATAAACCATAAACCATTCACCATAACATGAACACAAAAATATAGATAAAACCCTTGAGGTAGGGTAACAACGTATATTATTCCTTAAGGAAGGAATGCACTCCTCAAGCAACACTTTCTTGTTACAATGACAATATTATTCACTATGTTTCATTACATTTCTTACACTAATTTATATAGCTCTATCTATCTCCTAGGAACCTTCTAGAGAGCCTTTTCATATTTATTACATCCAAGTATCATAGTGGACCTTTATTAATATAGTGGACCTAGTACACCTTACATTGAATGACTTCCATATATTAAATGACTTCCACTAATAATACATAACCACATTCCCATTGGGTACCTTCCTAGGTACCCCATATTACCTCCCTAGGTATACTACATTCCATCCCCCTTCATATGTTTCATCCTCAAAACATGATAATAAAACATACAATATGACCAGCTAAGAAATGTAGCCAACTGGTACCAAGTATGACCATCCATCCATCCCAATGGAAGTCGAACTTCTGTAGACTATTCCTTTGATTCAACTTCATAATCAACAATAACTTCGTTACTAGCTTCCATGGGCCCATCTTTCTTACTAAGAGACACATCCTGCAACACAATTTTCTTTTTCTTGTACCAAAGCTTTAGAAACCACTTTTTCACATTAACATAAATGGTACCCACTGATTCTATCCAATGATATCCCAAAACAATGTCTTCATCACCCATATCTAGAGCCTCAAAATCTGAATGCAACACATATTTATCCATATTGAGCTTCAAATCTTTAAAAAGTTTAACATTTTCACTTGCAACATGTTTGCTTTAAATATTATTTGTTGAAACTGACAATCTATTAACCAACTAAATATTCATAAAGTTTTGTTTGTAACTAAGGTTAATAGAAACAATGATATTTTCTTTATGAATACAACCATGAACTTGTAATACAGTTTTTTCACATGAAAATAAACTCTTAGGGTCCCCTCTCGGTCCCTTTATGAGACCACTTGTCTAAAAGTAATTTTTCAAGTGTTTCCTCATAAAGTGACATCCACTAAAAATGGTGAAATGATTTCCACCATTTGAGAGCATCACCTTTGAAACCCCAGTCTACAAAAGATTTCCACTACCCTTTCCATTATGACTTGTGGGACTGTAAGAAGTCTTCAATACTAGGACCATCATCTTTTCTTGTAAAATACATCTTGCTTGGAAAAAATATTCAACAAAAGCTAGGGTTCAAAAATAAATTACAGCAGAAAATCGCGGATTTTTCCGGAAAAACCCTGAAAAATTGTTGAATTTAAAATGCTCATAACTTCATTTCCCGAACTTCATTTCAGCTGATTTGTTTTTATAAATTGGGTATTTTTCCGAGAAGAATTCAAATACCCAATTTTTTTTTCCAAATTCAGCTTGTAAAACTTCAGATCTGAACCTGAAGTGTGTCACCCTCTTTTTCTTCCCTAGAAAATTTCTGCAAAAAGAGAAAAAAAAATCTTCCCTTCTTTGGCCAAGGAAATTGCTATGATACCAATTGTTAATATCCAAAGAAATGAATACAAAATAACCACAATATATATAGAACAACAACATGTAAAATCTATTTTATTACTATCAAACCTTTGAAGTAGGGAAACACCATACAATGGATCATATTATGGAAGGGATCCTCTCTTGTTCACTTGCTTCTTCGAGGGGAAATCCTCCTATTGAGCTTCATCTCACAATAAAATATTTTTATTCTTGTCTCATTACATTGCTTGAACCCATTTATATAGTGCTACCATCACCTAAGAACATTCTAGAGGAGGAATATTCTAGAAGTAGAACCTTCTAAGAAGTCCTCTTAGATTTATTATATTTAACTCTCAATTTATTATATATAACTACCATAGTGGGTATTATTTAATAGTATAGTGGACCTAGTCCACCTTACACTGAATGGCATCCACTATTATCAAAATGGGCCCTCTGGGCCTCCTCACTACCTCTCTAGCTACCTTACAATTTGGCATGAATATTTAAGAAGATGAAAACTTCAAATGGCCATTATATGATGTGGATATATGGCTAATCATACACTTCATATCAACTTCATACAAATATAAAGTTTATGCTATAATCATTTCCTTGGTTTTTAATTTATTTTTTAAATAATTATTAATAAAATAGGATAAAGGATTATATACTATTAAAAATATGTTTTTTATTAATTTCTATTATTTAACTATTGATTTTTTAAAATAAAGTTTTATTTATATACTTTTTAAAATATACTCAAAGCATAGTAGTTTAAAGATCTAAATTGTGTGTATAAGTACAATTTTCCTGAAATGTCGAAACAAAAACGTTTTTAAAGAAATTAATAATAATATCATTGCAAAGAAACGTTGGATTAATTTAGGTAGAGTGTTGGAGTAAGTACAAAGGCTATCTCTAATGCAATGTTAAAAACATAAAATATGAAGAAAATTATTTGATTGGACGCATGACTTGGAAGTATTAGCGATTGTATATGCCTTGAGATTTTGGAGACATTATCTGATTGGACAAAAATTTGAATTCACTGTTGATTGTAGCATATATTTACACAGAGTGACTTGAACACACAACAGAGGCGTTGGTCAGGATTACTTAGCAAATAAGACTTTAATATTACTTAGATTAAAGGAACGATGAATAGAGTAGCAGATGTGCTAAGTTAGAGACTACACATATTCTCCAATATAACTCTTAAGACAAATCTTTGAGAAATGATTCTAACTTTACAGATAGACAATGACTGGTACAAAGAACCAAAGGATAATATTGGACAAAATACCATGTTGATACCAAAGTTTGAAGGCTATTCTTTAGAAAATGATGAATTTTTTAGATTAAACGACAGAATTTACATACCTCATAACAATGAATTAAGAAGTTTGATCCTAAGTAAGTCTCATTAAGCACTTTACATGGCGCATCTAGGAGTTATGAAGATGATGGAAGACCTTAAGACTTTATTCATCTAGAATGGAATGAAAGAGGGTATAGTTAGTTACATGGCGCGATGTCTAGAATGTTAATAAGTAAATGCTAAACATAGACATCCAGCAGGATTATTACAACCACACGTTATTCCTAAATCGAAATGGGAGGTCATTTCGATATATTTTAGTTGGATTTCCACTGACGAAAAGGAGACATGATTCAATTTTAGTGGCAGTTGAAACACTAAATTGAATGACTTCCACATAAATTGAATGACTTCCATATATTAAATGACTTCCACTAATAATACATAACCACATTCCCATTGGGTACCTTCCTCGCTATCGCATATTACCTCCTTAGGTATACTACATTCCATCCCACTTCACATGTTTCATCCTCAAGACATGATAATAAAACATACAATATGACCGGCTAAGAAATGTAGCCAACTGGTACCAAGTATGACCATCCATCCATCCCAATGGTAGTTGAACTTCTGTATACTATTCCTTTGATTCAACTTCAGAATCAACAATAACTTCGTTACTAGCTTCCATGGGCCCATCTTTCTTTCTAAGAGACACATCCTGCAACACAATTTTCTTTTTCTTGTACCAAAGCTTTAGAAACCACTTTTTCAAATTAACATTAATGGTATGCACTAATTCTATCCAATGATATCCCAAAACAATGTCTTCATCACCCATATCTAGAGCCTCAAAATTCGAATGCAACACATATTTATCCATATTGAGCTTCAAATCTTTAAAAAGTTTAACATTTTCACCTGCAACCTGTGTGCTTTTAATATTGTTTGCTGAAACTGGCAATCTATTAACTAGCTGAATATTTATAAAGTTTTGTTTGCAACTAAGGTTAATAGAAACAATGATATTTTCTTTATGAATACAACTATGAACTTGTAATACAGATTTTTCACATGAAAATAAACTCGTGGTGATGTTTTCATCCTTACTCTTTCTGTGAGACCACTTGTCTAAAAGTAATTTTTCAACTGTTTCCTCATAACGTGACATCCACTCAAAATGGTGAATGGATTTCCACCATTTGAGAGCATCACCTTTGAAACCCCAGTCTACAAAATATTTCCACTACCCTTTCTATTCTGACTTGTGGGACTGTAAGAAGTCTTCAATACTAGGACCATCATCTTTTCTTGTAAAATACATCTTGCTTGGAAAAAATATTCAACAAAAACCAGGGTTCAAAAATAAATTACGACAGAAAATCGCGGATTTTTCCAGAAAAACCTTGAAAAACTGTTGAATTTAAAATGCTCATAACTTCATTTCCCGGACTTCCTTTCAGCTGATTTGTTTTTAAAAATTGGGCATTTTTCTGAGAGGAATTCAAATACCCAATTTGTTTTTTCAAATTCAGCTTGTAAAACTTCAGATTTGAACCTGAAATGCGTCACCCTCTTTTTCTTCCCTAGAAAATTTCTGCAAAAAGAGAAAAAAAAATCTCCCTTCTTTGGCCAAGGAAAGTGCTATGATACGAATTGTTAAGATCCAAAGAAATGAATACAAAATAACCACAATAGATATAGAACAACAATATGTAAAATCTATTTTATTACTATCAAACCCTTGAGGTAAGGAAACACCATACAGTGGATCATATTATGGAAATGATCCTCTCTTGTTCATTTGCTTCTCTGAGGGGGAATCCTCCTATTGAGCTCCATCTCACAATACAATACTTTTATTCTTGTCTCATTACATTGCTTGAACCCATTTATATAGTGCTATCATCACCTAAGAACATTCTAGAGGAGGAATATTCTAGAAGTAGAACCTTCTAAGAAGTCCTCTTAGATTTATTATATCTAACTCTCAATTTATTATATCTAACTAACATACTGGGTCTTATTTAATAATATAGTGAACCTAGTCCACCTTACATTGAATGGCCTCCACTATTATCAATATGGGCCCTCTAGGCCTCCCCACTACCTCTCTAGCTACCTTACAATTTGACATGAATATTTAAGAGGATGAAAACTTCAAATGGCCATTACATAATGTGTATATATGGCTAATCATACACTTCATATCAACTTCATAGAAATATAAAGTTTATGTTATAATCATTTCCTTGGTTTTTAATTTATTTTTTAAATATTTATTAATAAAATAGGTTAAAGGATTATATACTATTAAAAATATGTTTTTTATTCATTTCTATTATTTAATTCTTGATTTTTTTAAAATAAATTTTTATTTATATACTTTTAAAAATATACTCAAAGCATAGTAGTTTAAAGATCTAAATTGTGTGTATAAGTAAAATTTTCTTGAAATGTCGAAACAAAAACTTTTTTAAAAAATTAATAATAATATCGTTGCAAAGAAACATTGGATTAATTTAAGTAGAGTGTTGGAGTGAGTACAAAGGCTATCTCTAATGCAATGTTAAAAACATAAAATATGAAGAAAAAAGAGTGTTGGAGTGAGTACAAAGGCCATCTCTAATGTGATGTTAAAAACATAAAATCTGAAGAAAAAAACACGTATTTCAGAGATTGAGCATTATACAGAGAAAACCAACCAACTTTCATCGAAATTTCATGCAGATTTAACAGGATGAAAAATTCATACAATATAAAACGATCCTAACTTCAAATAGCCAAATAACCATTACATGGTGTGTATATATCCATAATCATAAGCTTCATATCAACTTCATACAAAATAAAGTACTTATTAAATAATCAATTAAAATGAGGAAAATACTCACTAAATTCCCAATTAAAATAAATATGCACTATTTATTTATTTATATGCATCCTTTGAATAAACACCACAATCAACAAAAACAATTAATCTTTTTTGTTTTGCTACTTGATTATTTATTTATTTATTAAATATTTATCAGTACAATAGATTAAAAAATGATGTAGTTCTAAAAATATGTTTTTTTATTAATTTCTATTGAAATTATATTTATTTCTTTAATTATATACTTTTTAAAATAATATTTATTTATTTAAGTTTTAAAATATACACCCACCATATAAAATAATACATATGTTATGTTATATAACATATGTAATATAATACATATGTTATGTTATATAATATATGCATTATATATTACATTCATTATGTTATATAACATATGTATTATATAATACATATGTATATGAACTGAAATTATAACTATTTTTTTTATTATTAATTTTCATTGAAGTTATATTTATTTTTTAAAATAATATTTTATTTATTTAATTTTTAAAATATATTTCAACCATTCAATCATTAATGTGAACTGAAATTATAACTAATTCTTTTTATCAATTAAAAATAGTTTTTTTTAAATGAATCTATTTTAAAATGATAAATTATAGTATATGATATCATTATTATGAGTAAGGAGGTCAATTCTAGAAGCTCCAATAACTTCTCTTATATAGAAAGGCTTCAAGTCAAATCCGGAAAGCATGGCCGAAAGAGAGGCTTTTCAAGGTTCCGGAAAGCATGGCCGAAAGAAAGGTGAATTGTGTGTATAAATATAATTTTGAACATCCTAAAGAAAAAACCAACCAATTTTCACAGAAATTTGGCATGCAGATTTAAGAGGATGAAAACTTTAAATAGCCATTACATGATGTGTATATATGGCTACTGACAGGCTTCATATCAACTTCATACAAAGATAAAGCTTATATTACAATCATTATTTCATTATTTTTAATTTATTTTTTAAATATTTATTAATAAAATAGATTAAAGAATTTTATACTATTAAAAATAAGTTTTTTATTAATTTTTTATTTAATTATTAATTTTTTCAAATAAAATTTTATTTATTTAATTTTAAAAATATATTTAATTTTAAAACTATAAATATAGTGTTTTCAATTATAAACTGATATGAATATGAACTATATTGGCTCTCATTATTAATGAGAAAAACGAACAATTCTAGAAGGTCCAACAACTTCTCATACATACAAAGGATTCAGGTCTATAGTACTTTAAAGATCTAAATTGTGTGTATAAGTATAATTTTCCTAAAATATTTTAGGAAACAAAATAGTTTTTAAAGAAATTAATAATAATATAGTTGGAAAGAAACATTGGATTCATTTAAATAGATTGCTGGAGTGAGTACAAAGGCTATTTCTAATAAGATGTTAAAAACATAAAATCTGAAGAGAAAAACACCTATCTCAAGAATTGAACATCATACAGAGAAAACCAGCCAACTTTCATAGAAATTTGACATACAGATTTAGGAGGATGAAAAATTCATACAAGATAAAACACTCCTAACTTCGAATAGCCATTACATGATGTGTATATGGCTAAGCATACGCTTCATATCGACTTCATACAAAATAAAGCACTGACTAAATAATCAAATAAAATGAAGAAAATACTCGTTAAATTCTCAATTAAAATAACTCGCTTCATATCGACTTCATACAAAATAAAGCACTGACTAAATAATCAAATAAAATGAAGAAAATACTCATTAAATTCTCAATTAAAATAACTCTGCACTGTTTATTTTATCTTATTTATATAACGCCACAATCAGCAAAGACAACTGATCTAATTCGCTTTGCTGCTTGTTAGTGAGATTTCCCAAACACAAAATCGATTTAAGTTAGGGAACAGTGAACAATAGCTAAGCTGCTCCGGATGCACCTTGACAGTCACAATCCTAAGAAAAGGGATATATCTTGACACGTCACAATCCTAAGAAGTAGTATTTCTACTTTAAAAATTGATTAAGATTAGACCAAGCTCCATTCAGTTAGATCATGAATATACCTTCTCACCGACATAATTGCCAGGGGTATCGTAGTTGCACGTAATGAAAGTGTCACCGTTGTCGCAGATGGCCCTTGCGCAGCCGACTCTGTGAGAATTCTTCCACACTATTTGAGAATAGTGCCCGCACTTAGCATTTTCGTCGCACGTACGACTGTTATAGTTGAAGGCACTGTACTCGATGATCCATGCGGCGGCTGCATCATTTGGCTGCCAGCTACTTCCACTACCCCAGAAAAGATTTTCGCCATATGGTTCATTCGAGTGCTGCAAAGCGCAGTCATCTGTTCTCTGATTCGCATATGCCTGTGCGTAGCCTTGCTATTCTCCTCCTCGATTTATAGGATGAGGGTTCGAAGAAGATGGCGTTCCAGATCAACTGAATACAAACTAAATAAGACACTTTCCAATTAAAACGGCCTGTTATCATTTTTCCTTGCCAGCGTTTGCAGGTTTGTTCTTTCGTTCTCTTCGTTTAGCCTTCTTCATTTAATGTAATGCAACTCAAGAAGGCTAACATCCATACGGTAATGGCAAATTCCGGTTGGTTGTCTTATAGGTTATGATTTTGTTCTTATGTTATAGCCGCAGATCACTATATAATAGATTTTGTTCATGTTTATGTTACTCTATTGCAATACTATTCCGATGAAGTAACCTCTCTACATTGACATAAGCCTCGTGCGTGTTTATTAAAACCTCTTCACACTACTTAAAATTAAATATAAACAATATAATTAAATAAAACCATTCAACCCCCACATAGATTTAACACTAAGGTTATCTGACAGCTATTGCGTAGCGTACGTCATCATCATCTAGGATTTTATCCGTGTCAACCATGTGAATAACGCATTCCTAGCACCCTTTTAAGACAATTACATGTCAATAATGCTACAAACAAAGTACAATCGTTTTACAAACATATATCAATTATCATTGTAGTTTCACCACCATCGTTAAGAGGTTTGTAAATCTGAATTCATTTACCCTCCTATACATTGGAAGATAATGAATCTTCCATGTATATGATCATTTGTAGAGGATTTCATCTTGGTTATTGCATTCCCTTTCTTAGGGTTTATATCCTTTTCATTGCTTCAGGATAGTTGTAGTCTATCAATCATTGAGGTGAGAAAGACTCGGGCTTTGAGAGTGGTCCCTTAAAAAAAAGTTTCCTTCCCTTTCTATGGTTACTTATATGTTTATGGACACAAATTTTATGGTCAGCATATTCGGTGAGCTTTAGTGAGTGGCCCAGTGATAACTATACTATATACATATAAGAATATATGATTGTTTGCATCAGATTTTAATTTTTCTATTGCACTCTCTTTCCTGAGGTTCAGATCCTTTCTTTTCCTCGAGGTACTTGTACCCTTTCGTTCATTGAGGTGAGGAAGACTCAAGCTTAGAGGGTTGTCCCCCGGAATAGAGTTTCTTTCCCTTCCTCTGGCTACTTAGATTCTTACGATCAAAGGGGAAATGCACCTTTCCCTCTAGAGGAAGTGATCTCTTACTAAGTGGCATCATTGAAAGTTATAATTATTAGAAGTAAGGTTTAATTTATTAGTTTTTATTTATTATGTTTATCTCTTCTATCTAATAGAGTTGCACAAACATCATTATCATATTGTCACTTAGTTCTTTAATCATTGAAGACACATTAATTAAGATAGAGCATGACTCCCAATCTCCACCATGATGTTGAGCATTTTGGAGAAAAATCCCATGGCACCTCTTTCATTGATAGAACCAAAAGTAGATCATCTAGTCCTAGATTCAGTGGACCCATAAGCATAAGCATCACATGTTTCATTGCTAGCTTTCATACCAATAACCAACATCTTGTACTATCACCTTACTAATCATAATGGGTTGTGTCTTCCTCTATGAATAAGAGGATCACTCTAGAGGCGCTCTCTGACCTGCAATCCTCACTGTCATGCACAACACATTCATTTCTATCCTTCCATTGGTGAAGGGTTTGCTATGGGTTTGAGGGGTTTGAAGCCCACTATATGTCTTTACAACCCATGATACCTTTGTTTTTACTATGACAATAAACTAAGATTCATTTATCTACCTTATTATATGATGCAAAAGAAAACCCATGTATATCTAAAAGACTATATAGAAACACACAATCGTCTACGATAACACATTACTGGCAATGAAAATGTAGAAAAAAAACAATCTATTAAATTAGAGGGGTTATTAAATGTACTTTTACAATCAATTTGAATATGGTAAGAAAATATGAAATGTAAGAACTTGTATTAGCTTTTAGAATATAGAATTTTTTTTTATAGAGTTTGTGTATAACTATGTGAAATTTGAGTTTTTCTAACAAACATGTCTTATTTTTTTGGAAAAATATAATGCACATGCGTCCGTCAGTGTAGGCATTGAGTACCTTGATGATTTCATTTCCCCAAAATAGACCTTTAGAATTGTGGAGAACACATTGGTGTACTATTTTAAAATTTATAATATTAATTTTAACTATCTTTTTGAAATTATGGTTGTCATGATATCCTTGAAATTACAAACCCTTGCATTAGTGGGTATGAAGGTCTTAACATTATCAAACTATTTTAGTTTATTTTTTCGATGTTATATCTTAGTATATTCCAGTGCTTTATATAAATTATTTTTAAAATTGTCAAGGTGATAAAAGATTTCAGTAGAGAAATATGTATTTTAGGATTTCGATATATGTCAAGAAAAAACATTATTAGAAATATTAAACAATATATATAATTCTTTAAATTATATATTTGGAATATTCATAGTTGACTCTAGATATGTATCTATAGTTTCCTTGATAATGGATTTGTGTATCCTATACAAAAGCAATGTGAAAAATATATTTTTTGAGAAGTATTCAAAAAAATGGAAGTTTTAATGTATTTGCAATCGAAACCACTAGGTTTGTCATCATGAACATAAATCTGAAAGTAATTGAAAGATCCATCAATGTCGCACAAAACCGATACAGAAAAGGTCATTCACTATTGTCAAGGAATATTCTTGCAGGTTCTCAAAATATTTTCTAAATAAAATTGCATTATTCATACAATAACCATGAATAGTTCAACATATTGTTGTTGCAGTATAAAAGCTATATGAAAGGGATGTAAGAGTTTCATGGTCATAGAGATATGTTATTTTTTTCTTTTCTACAGGTATAACATATGTATGAAAGCATCCCAACAACATGTCTTCAATTCAACTTGAGTGGGAAACACGATTTGTTTTTTTGTAAAAATAAGATAGAGTGATTCACCGATCCAATTTCACCTTGACCCTGGTATTTATCAGAACAACTTTAATAATCGCCCCTTTAATAATATTGTTTTTTATTAGTCAATTTGGCTTAAAAAAGGGCATGGTTGGTAATTCATTCCATCGTCCCTGTTATCGCATTGCAACAAATTAGGAGGCATCCGATATTGAGCTAGATGTTTTAAGAGTATCATCGAACAAAATTGATATATCATCTAGGAACAATATGAGAGGTTCCAAGGAGTGAAACCCAGAGGAATTCCATAAAAGACACTAAAGAACATTGTGTACGATTTTTAGATCTTTATTCATTTCAGGTACATAGTTATGATTATTTCAGGTTAGGGTTGTTGACTAATCCAAAACTAGTCATGTGAGACTAAAGTAAAATTTGATGAAAATGCTAGTCTCTTTTTAAGAAGGTTTACATGTATGTGATCATATACAACAACTCTATCATAGAGTTACAAATTAGATTTGGATGATGAAATTGATGAGGGATTTTGGTTGAGGTACATGTTGGGTACATGGTTGATTCAAGTAGTTGATGAGTAGGCACATACATGAGGTGTATAGTTGATGATGTTGGTACATATTGATGAGTCATAGTTTATGTGTATTTGATGAATGATTGGTACATATTTGGTGCATGGTTGATGAACTCGTTTATGGTACAGGTTGAGGTACAGGTTGGTGCATGGTTGATGCACTTGTTTATGGTACATGTTGATTATAGGTTGTTTGGTACAGGTTGTTTGGTACAAATTGTTACATGTGGTTTGGTGCAAGTTGATTGGTATAGGTTTACAATAGTATATCTCACAGTGATAGTGTGATAGTCATTACATCATTCTACTTCTACGACAGGGAGATTGGACGGGGTAAGGATAGGTGGTTGTAGCCACCTTCTTGTTGTAGTTGTATAACATAGGGGGTTGTAGCCAGAGAATTGGGTATTTGGATCTTCCCTCAGGTTATAGACAGAGAATATAGGGGGTTGGAGCCTCCTTCCAGTTGTAGCTAGAAAACAAAGGAAGTTGGTGCTTCCAATGAATGTAATTCTTAAAGACATATAAGAAAAATCATTTCGTGGATTTCTCCCTCTTTGAGATTCCATGTAAAAACACTGTTGTACTATGTATGTGTATAATTTCTCATTTGTTCATTGTTTATTTACTCTAAAATTATTGGATGATAATTCTACATTTGTTATCCATGATTTTGGTTGTCATGATGATGTATTGGTTATGGTGTAATCAGGATTTTCATTAGAACTTTCTCCAGAGAAAAGTTACCTTTATCTCTTTCCAGAAATCACAGTTTTGAGGGAAGTTCGCAGGCTACTAATACATTTTCCTTTGAGAATGCATGATTCTCGCAGGTTGCCTTAAGACAGGGTGCGAGAAGTTCGTACTGTGCCTAACTGTCAGGGTGTGAACTCTTTCTAAAGAAGGGAAAAAGATGAATTCTTGAACCTTCTAGAAGGGAATCTTCTAGAAGGATGAGATGGCATTCGAATGGTTATCTGAGTACTGGATTTCCTAATATTTTGGGATCATTCCTATCCAAGTAACTAAATCCATTCTCTCTTATATATTGATGGGATTCTCATGGAAAAGGTTAGAAGCAAACTAGCAAGAGATTTATTGGAGAATTAGTGGAAGATTGTGTGAAGGATTGATGCTACAACAGCTAGGAACTCTAGCAAGGTGATCAAAAGTGGCTGATCTTCTTCATGCATGAGCAAGTGTGTGTGTCAGAGCCAGGAGCCATTGAAAGGAGATTTGCAACATCAAGGCTCAGGTTGTAATTCTTGCTTTCTATCAATTTAATACAGTAATATGTCCCTTTCCCATAAAGCTAATATCACTTTATTGCATAACTCTTTGATCATATGCATAGATTAACTGTTGAATATATTGAGTTTTCTTCACTTCGATTGGTTTGTACTTTTGTGGTATGGACGACACAAGAGCATTGGAGAGAAGCTGGAACAACAAAGCCCCAAGGAAGCGAACATAAGGTATGTTCATGATTCTTATCTACTAGTTCATTCAATAGTTTAAATCTAGGGAAAGAGTATTATTCTGTCCTGTTTTGTTCTAGATCCAGCTATATCTAGGGAGATCGGTTTGTGTCCGCACTTACGAATTAATCCTAAAACAACATTGATATAACACTTCCATTTTGTGGTTAAAAAAGATTAAATTGTTGTGTTACTTATTCACCCCCCCTCTCAATAATCCAACAATTGGTATCAGAGAAGGTTCCTTCATGAAACAGTTTAACCACTAGAAGGGGATCATGGATTATTTTGAGAATGGAGTACCACTGTTCAATGGTCAGAATGGTTTAAATTATACAAGCACTAGGTTATTATATTTGGCTATCAATTGTTAGAGGATATGATAGTTCAAAAAGGCCAAAGACTGCAGCCAAGAGAGAATTGAAGAAGAATAAAAAACTAGCAATCGCTTTCATCTAGGAAGGATTACCTAATCTGGTAAGTCAAAAGGTTGGTAAATTTTCATCAACCAAAGAACTTTTTTTTTTTGTAAGTAAGTGAGTGATATTATATATAAAGGGCCTTCTTGGACCAAAAAAGATACAAAGTACAGAGAAAATACTAGCTGTAGTTACCGGACTACCCCAACAGAGGGGAAACTAGTCCAGCCAGCGTGAAAGTCAAACATAAAAAGTGTAAGAAGTCAAGTGACTTGTTCAGAGTTAACTGGACATCAACTAAGAGTGAAATTATCAAAGAAACTGAAAATTTCTAAAAACCTCAGACATTTGGCAGGTAGCCTGGCCAGGTGTTGTGGTCAACCTTTGACCATGGCTGCTCCTCGACATAAGCCACCTGGTCATCCCAACGCTTCACCACGTCCACGCCTCCTTCGGTCCTGACAGCTGGCTGAGTATCCTGTTGCACTTCCCTTCCCATGTCCATCTCCGTTGCTTCCTTCGCATGCTGGATTCCATGTGGCTCCTCACTTGGTAAGTTCATCTCTAGGGTTGTACCGTCATCAGCTGCGCTCTTGGGGTTCGCTGTCGCAGCTTCACTAGCAAGGTCGGAGGGGATAGCTTCTTGCATAGAGGTAAGGAGATGGAGTAAGATTGCAACATTCCCGTGCACGGTGAGAAAGCAGAATTGGAGGTCCTCCACCCCCTAGCGTAGCTCGAAGACCAAGCCAAAAATAATTGCCAAACTTTCCTTGAGTTGAGGATTAGAGAAGGGGTTTGAGGGCTGGTGTTCGGTGCACCGTGGCCTACCTAGAGGTGGTTCCCCCATAGTCAACCCAGCTGAGGTAAGAAATGGTGCTGGTGGGGCTCTGAGCAAGGGTTGTTCCAGGAGGTGGCTCGTGTTGGTAGTCGACAGCCTGGGAACGATAGCCAGGCCATCCAATTGCACAGCTGCCAATGCGGGAGAAGAAGGAATTGGGTCCGACTAGGTGAGGAGAGAAGAACAAGATGAAGGTGAGGCTGGCGGTGAAACGGAGCGGTGGCGAGGTCTCCATGGGGAGCCTCTGTGTAGACTCCCTCGAGGCCGAGGCATGAAACACGTCTTATGCTAGCTAGAGGGCATTAGGTACCAGGCGGGTGCCTACAGCCAGATCAAAGAGACACTGAGCCTGCAGGTTCCAGAGATCTCAGACGAAGGCTGCCAAGAGGAAAACCAATCGAGGCCCGCGCAGGGAAAAACGAGAAGAAAATAGAGCGCAGCCATGGAATGAGCATAGAGGGGATAGAGGTGGTGATTTAGTGTTCCTCATGCCATGGTTAATGGCAATTTAATGCCTTTGTAGGGTGGCACCCGAAGGCACGAGCCCTTCACATGGCTTAGTGCCTTGCTGGCCAGCCCTCGCCTCCTCGTCGTGCCACGTGGGACGCAATAGCACCCCATTCGGGGGTGTATCCACTAAACCAGCTTTGCGGATGCATTGCTGGAGAATGGGATGCTCCAGTTCCAAAGAAGAAGTGCAGAGGAGTTCAGGACCGGTCCAAGTAGTGCCTAGATTGGCTAGCTCGTCTGCAACTTGATTCGCCTTCCTTCTAACATGGGCAGGGATGATTGCCTGAGTAGGTTTCATGAGGTCGGTGAGCATCTGTAAGCTATGTGAGAGCCTCCATCTAGGCGAGATTTTGTCCAGGTTTTCTCCATTTAGAATTTTGCGCAGCAGATTGATGATGATTTGTGAATCTCCCGCCACTACTAATTTATTGAAACTGTGGTCAATGGCAATTGCAACCCTCAGATGAGTCCCCAGAGCTCTGCTGCATTATTTGTGGAATGCCCCAGGTATCCTGAAATGATTAAAATGATGTGCCCGGAGTGGTTGCGGAATACTACCCCATAACCAACAACTCCTGGATTGCCTTTAGAGGCTCCATCAAAGTTAAGTTTTATGAAAGAAGTTGGGGGGGGAGACCAAAAGGAGGGGCTTGTAGAGGGGATGGATGGAGAGGAGAGGGGAAAAGGGGGGCAAGAAGTAAGAGGCTGCCAATGCTGGAGGATTAAAAATTCGGAGGGAATGTTTCCCTTGTTATCGTCGGTCCACTGTTGAAGAGTGATGGTTTCCAGGATGTTGCAGCGACATTGATGCCAGCACTATTGCTAGGAAAGTGAGAGGTTTCGGAAGATTCTTTTGTTCCGTTCTTTCCAGTTTTTCCAGAGGATGAAGCCTGGAAGAAGTTGCCATATACGATTGAGGAGGGGGGAATAGAAATCCTGGACTCTCCAATTTGCAATAGTATCAATTACACTCTCTCTTTGTCGATCCAACTTGCGCATGATGAGTGCCGCCTGATCCCAGAGTTGGGCAGTGTAGGGACAAGAATTGAGGAGATGATTCATGGTTTCTTCTACCCCTTCACATAATAGACAGATGGAGGGTCCGACAAAACCTCTCTTCGAAAGGTTATCCCAAGTAAGGATGCTAGAATGGGAGACTATCCAGAGAAAGAGAGTAACTTTTGGCCAATGTTTAAGGCTCCAGATTTTTCACCAAACTCTGTTAGTGGGTGGGGGGTCTACCTGAGTTATGATTTGGTAAGCCTCTCGCGTGTTGTAGGTTCCCTTTGGCAGGTGTCCCCAGCAAAAAATATCCTCTCCTTCTATTTTGGGGATTTTCCGCTTGGCCATCTCCTCGTGCCAAGGTGCCAGGTCCACATGCTCTCCCAGATTTATGTGTTCCTTGTCTGGGTGCCAGCTGCACCAAGTGTCTCCGGGTGAATTGTCCTACCAATAGTCAGCAACTCTCATCAGACCTACCAGAGTAGCTTGTGGGTAGATGTCTCTTGCCCAGCTATTGTTGTCTATAGTCAGCCATTGTTGCCAGGAATCCTGCCAGAAGAGAGTCGTTTTCCCGTTTTGGATTTCCCAGAAAGCGTTTCAGGTAACCAACTGTTTGTTTTTCTTGGCCGCTGTCCATATTAGGCATCCAGGGCCTTCCCCATTCCATCGAATTAGGGTATTCTCCACTATGTTTGGCATATATTTTTTCCTCCATAATCTGGCCCAGAGGTCCTGGGGATGCTTGAGCCACCGGCACCAGATTTTGGCACTCAGAACTTTGTTCATAATGAGGGGGTCTCGTAGCCCTAAGCTACCTTGCTCTTTGGGTTAGCATAACTTATCCCAGCTAACCCATGCTATCTTCTTTCCTGAGTTGAATCCTTGCCAAAGGAAGTCTATCTATAGATTTTTGATGGTTGAGAGAATAGGTCTTGGTGCAACCAGCGCAGACAAGGAGTAAATAGGAAGGGCCTAAAGGATGACCCGGAGAAGAACAAGGTGGCTGGGCAGATTTAAAACTCTGAGGGTCCAAGAGGAGAGCCTTTTGGTAAATGAGGAAAGAAGGTGTTCCCATGAGGAGTTTCGAAGGGCATTGTCAATCAGGGGAATGCCAAGGTATTTGGATGGAAGGGAGCTTCTGTTGAAACCTAAGATTTCAGTGATGTGGAGCTGAATCAGGGGTGGCGTATTGAAGAAAAAGATTTGGGATTTTTCCTTTTTGCATTCTAGCCCCGAGGCATCTGAGAAGGTTTTGAAGAATGGCAAGTAGAGTGTTGGTTTCGCGAATGGTAGGGGTTCCCATTAGAAGCGAGTCGTCCACAAATTGACTGTGTGAGATGGGAGGGGAAATGCCATGCAAGGGTAAGCTAGTTATCAGGTTTCCTTCAACTGCTGCGCAAATGGAGCGTCCCAAACCTTCAGCCATAATGATAAAGAGAAAAGGGGAGAGGGGATCCCCCTGCCTGATTCCTCTTGAGGGAGAAAAAGGTTGAGATGGAACACCGTTGACCAGAATGGAGAAGAAAGCCGAAGAGGTTACATTCAGAATCCAAGATACCCAGCTTTGATCAAATCCAAAGGCAAGGAGCATTGCCCGCATATATTCCCAGCTTATCTTGTCAAAGGCTTTAGAGAGAACCAATTTGAGGAGCATACCTGGAGTTTTGGTCTTCTGCAGAGAGTGGATCACTTCATGAGCAAGGATGACACTGTCTATGATTTGTCTGCCTTCAACGTAGCCTGATTGTTCCGGGGAAATGATTTTCGGTAAGATAGGTTTCAATCGTCTAGCAATCACCTTCGTCAAGAGTTTATAAATTACATTATAGAGAGATATAGTTCTAAGTTGTTGTGGGTGATGCGCTTGTTCCCCTTTGGGTATGAGGGCAAGGAAGGTCACATTTAATGCTCGAAGGACTTGTCCAGTGGCTCTGGAATCTTCTAGAATTTCCCACACCTCGTGCCTGATCATCGGCCAACAATGATGGAAGAAATCGTTGGTGAAGCCATCAGGTCCTAGAGCCTTTCATTTGGGTGTGTCCTGAAGCACCTGATCCACCTCCTCAATTGAAATAGGTCAGAGCAAGGCCAAGTTTTTCTCCCGTGTAACAAGGGATGGCACATGCTGAGTGACCTTGGAAATGGCCTAATGTCTATCCAGAATAGGTTATGTGAGAAGGTTTTGATAGTATCCGATCAAAGTCGCTTCCATGTCTTCGTGTGAGTGAAGGGTCTCCTCAGTTGCAGAGATAAGGCTCGTGATTTTGTTGGTATGCCGCATGTGGATGACCGTTCTATGGAAGAATTTGGTGTTGTGTTCTCCCTCCTTGGGCCATCTGATGCGTGAATTTTTCTTCCAGAGGATCTCTTCTTGCCTCTTCCTGGCCGCCCACTGTTGATTTACGATTTCTTCCTGGGCTTTTAAATCATTTGCGAGCCCTCGAGTTCTAATCTGATTCTAAATTTCGCTCATGCATTCTGATAGCTCCCTTTGAGAGTCAAAGATATCGCCGAAGGTTTTTTTATTCCAAAGTTTGAGAAACTATTTAAGGTTCTTTAATTTTTGTTGGAATCTGTACATTTTTAAGCCCTGAGGGACCTTTGCCTCCCTCCACCAGTTATGTATGTTTTCCTAGAAATCGGGGTGGTTGAGCCAGAACTGCTCAAATATGAAAGGTTTTTTCCCCATCGTGGTTGGGATATCCAGCCAAAGCTTAATAGGCCAATGGTCCGAGCCAGAGAGATTTAGGATGGAAGCCTCCATAGCTGTTCCTTCTAGCATGAGAGAGTCCGAGATGAGGAACCAGTCGAGCTTGCAAGCAATTTGGTGTGTGCCAGTACATCTGTTTGTCCAGGTGTGAGTACCATTGATAGTTTCCAGTTCAATGAGGTGGAGGTTACCTATGAGGCTGTTGAAGTCGTTGGTTTCTCAGTCTAGTCTTCTTGAACCTCCCCTCTTCTCTTCGAGGCTGCGGATGATATTGAAATCTCCTCTAATAATCCATTTTTTGTGCTAATTTAAAGTGGATAAGTAGTCCAGATTCCTAAGGAAGGAGGGCTTCTCCCTTATGCTTGCCAGGCCATATACATTAGTCAAGTGTCCTAGTTTATTAGAGCCAATGAGTCTATAGTCTGTTGTGATAGACTACCTTGTGGCGATGAAGTTTTCTAGCATTACTGAGTTTGTGTTCCAGAGGATGGCCAATCCCCCTGCTGTACCTGTGGAGCCTACTGAAACAGCTACCCCATACTTCCAACAGTAGGGGAGTATTTTATCCACATCTTTTGAGGAGCATTTTGTTTCCTGCAGAAGAACTATATCAGGTTTTCCGCTAAAATCAAATCTCGTAGGATTTTTTGCTTGCTACGCCCATTAAGGCCTCTGATATTCCATGAGATATTCATGATGACAGAGGAGTGGGGAGAGGAGGGAAGCTATCCGAGATCAAGTTGATTTTCCCTGAGTTTACCATGAAGTGACCAATTTCTTGAATAATCTTGTTGGTGGATTTCCTCCCTCTTTTCTTTTCGTCTTTCTGGGATTTACCGGTGCCTTTTGATTGACTGCTTTGTATTCCCAACCCTTGGCTAGCTCTTTCCGAGGATCCAGCAGAGGATATGAGGAAGACCTTATGCACCTTTCGTAATTGATCTCTGGGTATTGTGTATAGTTTCTGCTATCTATAGGCATGCTCGAGGTGCACCAGATCCACTCCTGCTAAATCCGGCTCCTCCAACTCCATTTCTGCGTCTTCGTCCTCTGTCTCCAAAGGATCCTGCGATTCCTGAATCGCATTTGGGGGGATAAGATCTGATCCCTTTCTTAGTGGGGTTCTTTCCTCCCCTTGTTTGGCCGCATGAGAGCCATTGTCTGAAGATGGTTCATTGAGCTGCATGTGTCTTGCGGGGTTTTGTGGTTGTTCTTGTAAAGATGTAAATATATTACTAGTTGAGGGATCTTTAGTTACTTGGGCTGGTTTCTTCCTTACTCCTAGTATTCTTTTCCCTGTTGGTTGAATGAAACTGTCCTTGTCCTTGCTGCTGTCTGGGTTTCCTTCTTTGTGAACAGTGTTGAGGGGGCATTCTCTAAAAAGGTGGTCGTGCTCGTGACATCTCTGACATCGGAATGGGATGTGCTCATAGTCGATGGTCTGGGTCCAATCCTCGTCATGATATTCTAGTATGATGGATCCGGGGAGAGGCTTAGTTATGTTCAGGTATACACAGATTCATGCATAAGAGGTGTAGCGCCTTTGCTTGGTGGCCTCGGATGACTTGACATAGATGATGATGGTATTGCCTATACCATCCATTACCTCCTCTAGCCAGAATTCCTGTGGGAGGGAGTATAATCTGATCCATATAGGCACATGAGCAAAGTCCTCATTTTTAGGGTTGAACTTCTCCATCCAGAAGTGCAAGAAGAGGCCCGCTGAGTTGAAAAAATAGGGCCCTCCATCGAAGATGTGGTTATGATCCTCAAGGTTGTGGAAGATGATTGTGAAAAACCCCTTAGATCCCAGTTGTAACTCATAGTGACCTTTTGGCTTCCACCAGTATTGTATCCATTTGATCAGATCTCGTTCTGAGGGCCATAGCCCTAGGAACTTTCCCACCAGGGCATAGTCTCTCATGTATTTCTTTTTCTCTTCTATGCGTGGTGAGTTAATCACATATTTTGGGGTTTGTGGCACCTGTGGAATACACTTACCAAGTATCCATGGAACTGACGTTGTGGGGGGAGAAGCTCCTTTCTCTAGGTCGATCTCCATTTCTTAGTCCTTGAACGTGCCTTCCTCCAATATTTTGGACCGCAGGTCTGGCGGCGGCTCAAAGGTCAACCACTTTGACCTCTCAGCAACATTTCCGCTTTTTGTGGCTTGACTGTAAGAGCCTCTTGCTGACCCTCCCTCCTTATGAGACATGAGCCTTGTTGGGGCCACTGGTGGAACCACGCAGCACAAGAAATCTGCAAAATCCTAATCCTTCGGCTCCGTTGCAAAACCCTAGTTTTTCAACCATCCTTTTCGGTATGCCTTTTTGATTGAAGTATAAAATATCAACCAAAGAGCTTTGGGATAAGTTACATGATATATATTCTTCATCCATTGCAGATTTAGAAAATTCCAAAGAAGATGTACATACAGATCAAGAATAAATATGTTCACCATGTACAAAAGATTTAGAAGATGAAGAGTACGTAATCAACAGAGGTATGTTATTTTTCGTTAATTTTGAAAAATGCATACATCTTGAAATAGAATGCCATGAGACAGAAAATCTAATTGAAAAGGAAGACAATTGTGAAGAACAATTTATTAACGCTTTAGATGATCTAAGAAAATAAAGAGAATAAAACAAGCCACCCACAGAGGAATTGATTAAATAGAAAGAAAGTTCTCACATTTTTTAAGAATCCCAACAGGTCATTAAGAACTTAAGAACTCAGCTAGAAGAATCCAGAAAGATCAAATAAAATGTTAAAGATCAAAAACAGTATTTGAATGCCAACAAACCAACACAAAAGGAGGAAGCATCATTTTGAGAGAGAAGATATTGACAAATCATCTCAAGGAAATAAATATTGATCTAAAATAGCTTGAGCCAGAGTTTGGTCAAGAAGAGAAAGTACTTGAAGAAGAAATAATCACATTAAAAATTGATCATGAAGAAGAGAAGAGAATAGAAGAAGTCATGAAGTCTCAAATATTAAAGAAAGAAGAAGAGGTTGAGAAGCTTGAAGAAGAAGTTGTCACATTGAGAAGTAAAATCGTCAAGCTCAAAAAGAACGTTGAAGAGACATAAACATTTGTATNAATCAAAGGAAGGAATCATGGTCAACCATAATCTAAGAAAACTAATAAGGGTACATCTTCAAGAATACCATCCATGTTCAAGCCACAAAGAAACTTCAATCATGATCATGATTAGTCAAGGCAGAAATTCAGAAGGACTAGGCCAAAAAGAAGTCCATACACTCACATGTATGCAAATATTTTTTATGGTGAATGTTTTTATTGTACTAATTTTGGACATAACGTTGCAGATTGCAGGGATTATAAAAGAAATGCTCAAGCAAGAAATTCCTATGTGGCCCCACATAACATTCAATATTATAAATGTGATAACTATGGACACATAGCTAATGATTGTAGAAGCATGATCGATAGTTCCATAAAAGAGAACACTGATATAAGATATAAGAAAGTATAGATAAGAAAACATGAAGAATAGGTGAACAAAGACAAGGTACCATAGATCACAAGATTGACAATAGAATGAGATGAAGAAAATTTTACAGAGAAAAATAAAGATCTGAGATACAAAAAGATTTGGAAAATAACTGAAAGAAAAGAAGGACATGTAGATAAGGAACAAGTTCAAGAGATTGTACTTTCAGGCATTGTAGTGAAATATGAATCCACAGATAGAAACAAAGAAGTCACAACTTAGAGAGATGATGAATCTACCAATGAAGATAATGATGAATACACATCAAAGAAGGAATTGTTATGAGCCATACAGATTAGAGAGTCTCAAATAATATGAATATTAGACAAGGGGAGTTTATGCAATAGTTGTGACAGACCAAAGAACCATCCTTTGAGAAACTTGCAGAGTTTGATTAGACAGATCCAGAGCAGTCAATTAGAAGAAGTATAGTTTTATTAATCAGTTGTAGTAGTGAAGACTTCATGATAGTATAGTGATAAATGGGTCAACATTATGGACAATTGTGCAGTAGATTCTTGTACAATATGGACATATATGGATTCATAATAACACTTAGCAGGTTTGGATAGATATATGATAGTGGACGAGTTCATGGATTCATAGATTGG
>JASDQU010012081.1:135076-153753 GCA_032191745.1 Picea mariana
ATGCTAAAAGATGTTTTACATAATGAAGCATAGGGAGATCCTTTGGAATAATTGATGGAGCAATAGATTCCCACTATTGTTGTCCATAACAACATTACAGTTGAAATCGCACCAGAAAGATTTTTGAATATTAACACCAATTTGAATGAATAACAACAACAAAATTTGATTCATATCCTTTCTAAATAACAACAAGATTTTTCTTGGGAGTATCCTGACATGAAGGGAATTGATCCCCAACTATGTACACATCATATCTATATCGGAAAAGATACTCGACCCATCTGACAGCCCCAACAAATATTAAACCCTCATTTCAGGGACATTTTCAAAGAAGAATTACATAAATTGTTGGATGTGGATTTTGTATATACTATTTCAGATAGCCAGTGGGTCTCCCCACTTGTAATCATCGCTAAAAATAATAGTAAGTGGTGAATTTTTGTACACTAGAGATAACTCAATAAAGGTACCAAGAAGGACCATTTTCCCCTACCTTTTATTCATCAGGTCCTTGATACTTTAGTAGGGAAGCAATTTTTCTCCTTCCTAGATGGATTTAACGGTTATAATCAGATTCAGATTGTTCCGAAAGACCAGAATAAAATTGCATTTACATGTCCTTGGGGTACCTTCGCATATCGAGTATTTTCCTTTGGATTATGTAATTCTCTAGCTACATTCCAGAGAGCTATTTTAAGCATATTTTCTTATTTACTAAATGAAGTACTTGAAGTTTACATGGACAAATTTACCCCTTATGGCACTAACTTTGATCAAGATTTAAGCAATCTAGAGAAGGTACTGGAATGATGCATTGCTATCAGGCTATGTTTGAGTCATGAGAAATTCCATATGATGATGATTGAAGGTGTGGTACTAGGACACTATGTTTATGTATATGGAATCAAGGTAGACCCAACAAAGTTAGAGGTAATCCTTAAATTGCCTACACCTTGTACACATACTAGGGTACATAGTTTCCTTGGTTGTGCAGGATATTATCATAGATTCATAGAAAAAATTTCAAGAATAGTTGCACCTTTACATGATTTAACCGGTAATGTGGAATTTCAGTGGTCTGATATGTGTGATGTTTCATTTGCATAGCTTAAAAGGTTAATTTCAACAACACCAGATCTAAAAGGACCAAACTGGAGTTTTCCTTTGACAGGAAAAAAAAACAAGAAACCTTACGCTATTTATTTTATTAGCAAAAATATTACTCCTACCTAATTAAATTACAGAGTAACAGAAAATGAATTTTTAGCCGTTATACATGCTATTAATAAATTTTGACACTATATAACAAGCTATCCAGTGGTTCTACATACTGATCACTCTCATATTAGATATTTAGCCAACAAACCAATTACTAATGGATGGGTTACTCGGTGGTTGTTGTTGTTGTGGGAATTTAACATGACCATTAAGGATCAGCTGAGAAGAGAGAATATTGTTGCATATTTCTTGTCTCGTGTACCCAAAATAGATAACTCTTTCACAGTCAAAGACCAATTTCTAGATGAACATTTGTTCACTGTGACTATTAAGACGCCTTGGTACATTGATGTGGCGAATTATCTGGCAGTTGGGAAATTACCAACACACCTGTCATCAAGAGAAAGGAAATTAATTATTCATCATAGTGCACGGTTCACCTAGATCGATGGATATATTTTCCACACAGGGTCTAATTTTTAGATCCGAATATGTATCAAAGATGATGAAATTCATGATGTCTTGAAGGCATGTCACGATGAGCCCTGTGGTAGACATTTTTTAGACCACAAGAATGGGCATAAGGTTTTACATATGGGCTATTTTTTGCCCTCAATATTCAAAGATGCAAAGAAGTATGTCGAGGCCTGTGACAACTAATAGAGGATGGGCCGACTAGGCCAAGTTGGTGAAATGCCCCTACACCCACAAGTGGTGATGGAACCTTTCGAGAGATGAGTACTAGATTTTTTTGGTCCCTTTAACCCAAAATCAAACCAAAAAAACTTATATACTAGTTGCAACAGACTATATGACCAAGTGGGTCGAAGCAGTAGCCTTGCCAAACGCAACTGAGGAAGCAGTCATGAAATTTTTCTTTGAATTATTTGTATGCTATGGATTACATAGGGAAGTAATCACGGATGGAGGGTCACAATTTACAGCACATGGAATCTCGTAAACCCTGCAAAATTATCACATTAAACATAGGGTTACTCCCCATACCACCCCTAGGAAAATGGAAAAGTGGAAAGTACCAATAAATTCTTGGAGGCAATCTTGAGAAAAAGTTTTCCAACAAACTGTCAAAATTGGGTAGCCGAGATTCCAAATACCTTATGGGCCTATCACACAACATTTCATAACACTACTGGTTACTCTCCTTATCACCTATTATTTTGCAAAGAGACCATCTTTCCAATTGAATTTGAGATCAAGACTCTAAAAATGGCACAGGAAATTTGACTGGATCATACAGAAGCACACACATAACACTTACAGTAGCTCAATGAGTTAGATGAAGCACACTTGTTTTCCCTTCGATGCACAACTATTATTCAACAACAGAGAGCTACCTAGAATGACAAGAATATCAAGAATAAATCCTTCTAGAAAAGTGATTGGGCGCTTCTCTATGATTCCATATTTCAAGATTTTCTTGGTAAATTGTAGACAAGGTGGTTGGGACTGTATGAAATGAAGGAATTCCATGATAATGGCACTATAACTTTAGTTACCATCGACGAGTTTGGTTCTCCTTTTCTGTTAAATGGATAACAGCTATGACTCTACCATCAACATCTTTCAAAAGAAACCTTTTTCCAAGAAGTAAGTAATGATCCTGCTATTCAGATTTTAGTTGGTTGGGAAGGTAACCCAAGAGCTTTAGCTCCATGAATTTTTTTTTTTCCATCACTGTACATGTCGTATATATTTTTCTTTGAAGATTTGATTGAGTTTGTGTTTTTACTTTGTAGGGAAGTCACTATAAAGATATTTGGAGCACACATACTAGAAAGGATGTAAAATATTACTGTAACGAAATATAATTAGAACTCTTTTTTGTTCCTGATTTAAACTCCAAATTTCTCTTGTTTCACTATTCCATCAAATATAGAACTTGTTTTGATAACAAGAGATAAATATGCCATGTTTTAGAGAAAAATTCGGACACTACACTCAAAATATGTGCGATTGATACTGCAATAAATAAAAATGAATGCATGATAGCGTAAACCATCCAATATATTGTATTCCTTCTATCATTGAATAAACCTACTCGTAAAATTAAATGAATTTATCTGATGACTAATCAATCCTAGATTCTCTAGAACAAAAATTTATGCAAGAGGTATCCAATTACTTAATTAGATGGCTAAATTTAAACATCATCGTCATCTTCCTTGAACATAATATTTGTCATTCCCTTTGTTGCGATTTTTGTTCCCTTTGAGGGTAGTGTCATTCATTCGAATGTAACATCTATCGTTCCCTCTGTTTCGATTGTTGTTCCCTTTGCAGGTAGTGTCATTCATTCAAACATAGTAGTCATCATTCCCTTTTTGTGATTGTTGTTGTTCCCTTTTTTGGTAGTGGCGTTCATTCAAACGTAACAACTATTGTTCGCTTTGTTGAGATTGGTGTTCCCTTTGCGGGAAGTTTCATTCATTCGAACGTAACAGTCATCGTTCCCTTTGTTATGATTGTTGTTCCCTTTGTGGGTAGTGATGTTCATTCGAATGTAACAACTGTCATTCCCTTTGTTGTGATTATCGTTCCCTTTTTGGGTAGTGTCGTTCATTCGAAAGAAACAACTGTTGTTCCTTTTGTGATTGTTCCTGTTGTTGCTCCTTTCCCTTGAAAGTAACGATTTTTGTTTCCACCAGCAACACGTGTTGTTTTTATGACTACTCCGGATACGTTTAGCTACTTATTTGGGTGTGAACTTCACTAACTAATTTTCAACAACATCACTTATAATTATCATGGTAATGTTTTTTTTTTTTTTTTGAGGCATATCTAGCATACCAAGTATCAAACTTTTTATGGATCAAGTTTTCTGAATTATCTTTATATTGTTCATAATCCTTAACCAGCATAATTTTTTTCTTTTCCACATATATATACATATACTTGAATGATAAATTGCCTTAACATCATAATAATGAGTCTAAGGAACATTTTTACTTGGCATTATTACACTTCTTATGCCATCCCACACTCTTAAGGAGTAGATGATCCTCCTTTAATAAAGCCTGAAAGTAAATAGATATAAATAAATAAAATAACCTTCTCCCAAAAATGATAGTGGGTCTCATCATGAGCCAACCTACCACGATCATAAGAGATTAACATAAGTGACATTTCCACTATGGCTACCACAGCAAGGAAATGACCTTTGGTATTTAGGGTCAAAGGACAAGAGGTCTCATCACAAGTCGGCTTGTTCACTTTGTTACAATCTCGTGAGTGGAATTTTTGTTATCTGGAAGCAGGGACTCTGCCTGTGGTATTGAGGTTTATCTTAATTTTCTAAGTTTTTATTGTTCTCATGGACGTTCTTTCTTAAAAAGAGGCTATCATTCTGGCTATATTCAACACAAGGGAGGATAACAAAATTATGAAACGTGGCATATTTATACAATGTGAACATATTATGAATATTCAAAATATTCTTTCTTAACACATTAGATATTGGTATTTGGACTTTCAATTTCCACAAGATAGGTGATTATCGTACATGATTAACATTAAGTTTCTTTGAAATTTATTTAACGGTCGTTCTCCCAGCAACGACGACGTAACAACTATCCCTCACTTGATCGACCGTCATTATTACGTTCACACATATTGTTGGTCGAGTTCTACCTTTTCACTCATCAGGGGGTGGACATTCTGCATGATTATCAATAAGCCATAATGATTACAGATAATGGGGAATACATATTTTTATATACCATTGTTGTTCGTTAATTTTTACCATTTCTCCTAACTTTCTTTCACATGCTGGTCTAACTAGTTTTATAGGTGGGAACGATAGTTGTGTTGATTTGTTTGCAGAAGATATGGGTGGCCGAAGTATTCGTCATGATCCTTCATTGCTGCAAGTGACTAATCAAGAAAGATAAATTCTACACCATTTAGGGTGGACATAATACTTTAACAAACTGCATGGATTTGATATAAATGTTGTGCTAGCATTCTTCCAAAATCTACAGCGGGGATTCTTAGTAATTCGGGGCATACAAATACCAATCATTCATGCCATCATAGCCGAGGTAAAATTACTTCCAAACGAAGGAACAAAGGGGACTGGTAAATACACAACAGTCAAGGAAGATGTGGAATCCTTTGTAGACACAGGGGAGGAATTCGACAAGAAAGGAAAAGGCCTTAACCCCATTGATCTTAGTGAAACTTGGAGGGAGATAGCAGGTATGGTGTACAAATACATCACATGCAATGGAGGATATGACATGGTGATACCTCGCCACCTCAAGCTCCTGGCAGTATTTAAACAACGGTTAGTGTTAAATCTACCATTCTTTTTTAATAGCATGTTGCATAAGGTCCATAGAAGAACCCAAAAATCCAAATACCCTGCTAGTATAATTAGTCATCACGGGTTAGTAAAATTGATAGTAGACAGGGCCTTAAATCATACATAAATAATGTGGGGACCCTAATTGAGATTGACAGACCCTTGAAAATTGATCAACCTAAAGTCCACCATGAAATTCCTCCATAAGGAATTGAGGCAGACCAGATAGAGGGAGATAATTCCCAAATAGAAATACCGGGCCCCCAAACTGAAATGGAAACAAACCTTATTCAATTGGAAATAACTCATAGCATGAAAGAATGAACATAAAAAGGAAAAGATAGAGAGGAATTTATTTTCTTGAAACCTCTATGAAAATAAGAAAAGATATAGAGACAACACAACCTGAAATCACTCAGGAAATTGTGAAAACATAAGAGCCATCACATGAAATCCTTGTAGGACAACATGATGATTTCTTCCGAAGTTATGAAGAGGAGATGGCCCGAGTGTTGGAAAATTTGGGAATATCACTTACTGAAGATACAAAAAGAACAAAAGAACCCCAAGATCCAACCTCTCCTCAGTCAAACTCTGTCTTTTATCTTCTTTATATGGAGTATCCATCCTCTCCTATGAGGGAATCTCCTGAGGCACCAGAACAGCCAGAACCTCAGTTTGCTGAGAACAATCCTTTAGAGAAACAAGAGCGCCTAGAAGATAAAGGGAATGAATTTCCAATTGATCAAGTTGGGGAAGACCTTGAAAATCCCCTTGAACATAAAGAAACAACGGAAAAAGGAAATAGCAGAGTCAGAAAACTGGAACATGAAAACAAGACATTGAGGAGGAGGGTCAAAAAAATAAATGTATTAAAACAAAAAGTTGACAAATTGAAAGAAAAAAATAGACAAATTAAGAAGGAGATGGAACAATCTGACAAATCCCATAAGAAGAAGAAATATAATAGGGATAGAGTACACGAAAGAAATCCACTTCCCAGAAGGGAAATTCACACTAATTATGTTGAAGCACAAAGAAATTTTCATGCTCCTTTGGAATCCATTGAAATAGAAACTCGGATAGATGCTCCAACAATAGTAGAAATAGTTGTTGAGATTGAAGAAGTATTTCATTCCCCTGAACAGGATGCCACTATTAGATGGTTGGAACAATAATTCGGACAATCCCAACAGAACCTAACCCAATGCTGAAATGAAATGGTGACAGTAATAGAGCATCATAAAGTTGTCAGACAACTCCGAACAATGTTAACAACGTAGAATGAAACTTTTGTTGATCTCAATACAACAAAAGAAAAGGTGAATAAGGTGCAGGGTCAGCTTGATGGAGCATTGGAGCAAATAAAAAATATTTTCTTTGTTTATTCTGATATATTAGCTTGCAAGGCCCTTGCTACTAATTATGCCCTATTTCTATTACAACGTTATCTCTTATTAAAAGTGAAAGCCATTAGTGAAGGCACACCTTCTGAGTTTACCATTTTCTCTAACTTTGTTTCATTTTTTAAAGAACAAGAGGATGTATTACAATAATTTTTGTGTGAACTATATCTTCATAATTTCATTCTAGAAGAAAACAAAGATGAGAACCCGAATCCATTCACTCGAGATATCTAGTTTTAGGCGTTTTTGTCTTTTGCGAAAAATCAACTTAGGTGGGCCAAAGCACATAAGGTGTTCATGAAAAGAGAGAATGGGATAGACCTATGTGTCAGAGGAGAACCTTCTAAACCCTTTGATACCATCATTCAACATAGGGATATTATGAAGAGAGAGAAGGTTGTGGAACCTTTAGCTCCCATCCATAGACATGTTGTACATTCAGGGCTGTAGTATTTTGGAGAAATTAAAGAAGAAACCATTTCTATTGCAAATTAAGATGGAGTGTCACTTCAAATGAGTCAAGAAAAGGGAACCATTTGGTTTTAGGAATTTTCAAGAAGCTTCTCTCAGATTATAAAGGTATGACAAAATTATCATGGAAGAAAGGCCTTCCTAGATTAGATGCAGGTACAGTCCCGCCATTATTTGGTATCCTCCAGAAGGTTATCAAAGTGTTTATGAGATCCATAAGAAAAGGAAACATGTTTCTTTTGAAGAGCTTAAAGGTAAGCATGGGTTCTAGAGGCCTAGAGAAGAGACCCCTCCACCCTTCAGTATCACTCCTTTTCATATAAACTCTCTTGTTGCATGAGGACATGCAAAAAGATAAGTTGGGGGGTATGTTGGGGTGAAAAAAAGGTATAAATATTATCCTTGTTACTTTTGTTTATGATATATTCATTGTTGACTTTTCTATTAGTTTGGAGTAATTACAGAAGAAAATGGTTAAAAATCTCTTAGGAAATAATATTAAATGATATTAGATATTTTCAAAATTTTGGTTTGAATTATTTTGATTTTATGTAGAAACAGACAAATGGTGTTAACTAAAGATAATTAAGAAGATAATGAAGATTCACAGACCATTGAAGATCGAATAAATTAGGCACAAAACAATACAAAGGAAGATTGACTTTTTATCTTTCAGTCTTCATAAATAGTAAAAGAAATCCTGAGGATCTCTCGATCCTTAGGATAACTTAATTTACTTATCTCACTGTAATATATAAAAAAGAATGAACGATAGAGACATACAATAAAATTCATATATCTTAATTGTTCACACTCTGTACAACAGTCCCATTGTAGATTACTTATCAATGATGGAATTAATGAAAGCTTCAAGGATTTTGATCGTTTCTATGTACTGATGTTTTCGTAGGAGTACCTTTTAAATACCGTAGGTCCAATCGACATGAGATATTTTCTTATTTGTAATATTATCAATTCCATTATAATTATGTGATTTGATAATCCATTCAACAATTAGAATATAATCGTTAATGTGTTGATTCTTTTATGAATTGGTTGTGTTGTTCCATTCACAGGGAATAGATGTTCTATTTGGAGATTGTCGATTGTTGTTCCATTCCCATTTGATGTGAATTTATCGCTTCTGAATTCCTTTCATTTAAATTTGCATTTGTTGTTCCTTTCATTTAAATTTGCATTTGTTGTTCCTTTAATTTAAATTCACATTTGATGTTCATTTCATTAAATTTTCATTTGTTGTTCCTTCCATTTAATTCTCATTTGTCGCTCCATCTTAAATATTCAATAGATTGTTGTTCATTTACAATATATTAATTAATCATTGAGAGATTGATTCATTAAGTGTTTTTGTAGACTAAATTGTTGTTTCTTGGATAGATGAATGAATTTAATAATTGATTGATGTTTTTTATTCATGGTGTGTTATTGCTCAAAATATATTTTTGTTGATTGATTTATTAGTTTCAGAGTTTGTAGTTAATGTGTGAATAATTTGACTATTGCGATAATTTAGATAGACTCACATTTGTTGTATCTACATGATTTAAACCTATACGACTATCTGCATAGACTTTGCTGACAATCTTGAGATAAAAGATGAATCCTCGGTTGATAAAATTGATGTCAGACTAAGGTTGTTTTTAGGACATCTTTAGAGCCCAACAATGTCCAACTTCCTTTATTACATCTGGTCTCAATGCTATCACATATAGTAAGCTACCAATCATTGGCTTGTATTGCCTATGATCTATAGACTTTGAATCATCATCTTTTCTCAACTTCCAACTGGTTTGCATAGGAGTGGTAACTGGTTTGGAATCTTCCATTCCAAACCTCTTTAACATTTCTCTGATATACTTAGTTTGATAAATAAAAATTCCTTGGTTTCTTTGACGTATCAGAAGACCCAAAAAGAAGGATAGTTCTCCAAGTAATTACATTTCAAATTCATTCTGCATATCCTTTGCAAATGTCTGGCTTAAACTGTCATCATTACCTCCAAAAATAATATCATCAACATAAACTTAAATTAATAAAATACTATCTTGAGTTACCTTGATGTAGAGGTTTTTGTCTGCACTTACTTTTATCAACCTTGCATGATGTAGATATTTATCCAATCTATAGTACCATGCTCTAGGACCCTATTTTAGACCATACAAGGCCTTCTTCAATTTTCACACTTAATCTACGTTCTCTGACAACTTAAGTACTTCTAGTTGTTCAATGTAAACTTCTTATGCAAGTTCCCCATTCATAAAGGTTGATTTCACGTCCATCTGATACACTTTAATATTTTTGGAGCATGCATAAGCTAAGAGACAATCAGATTGCTTCCAATCTATCTTTTTTCTTTGTAACATGTCCATCTCCATTCAATTTATTTATGAAAACCCACTTTGTGAAAATCACATTCTTATTCTTTGGTCTTGGAACCAATTCCCAAGTGTCATTCTTCTCTATCTGATCCAATTCTTCATTCATGGCCTTATTCCAGAATTCATTCTTGTTTGCCTCTTCAAAACTATTTGGTTCAATCGTAGATAAGAGTTCTAGGTGCATTTGTTATAGGGAACAGATTATTCTTCTAGTCTCAACTCCTGCATCCTTGTTTATGATAATCTGTTATGAAGGATGATTCTTATGTACTCATATGTTAGGTGTCTTTCAACACAATTGCTAAACTTTCTCTTCCACTTATGTCTGATATTCTTCATCTTCCTCTTCTACTTCTTCTCCATCTTTTGCTTCTTCTTCATAAATTTGTTCCACTAATTCATTTCCTTCTTCTTTTAATTCTCGTCCACCTATTTCATCAATTGTTACATTGATTCTTTCCACAAATTTTTTCAACCTAAGATTGTAACACTTGTATGCTTTCCTTGTACTTGAGTAACCAAAAAATACTCCTTTGTCCACAAGAGAGTCAAACTTTTTCATTTTTCCATATTATCTTTTGATGTAGTATTTGCTTCCAAATACTCTTAGGTGATTCACATTTGTCGGTCTTCCTTTCCACAACTGGTAGGGAGTTTTGTCATTGTTGTTTCTGAGCATAAATCTGTATTGAATGTGAACTGTTGTATGCACTGCATGTGTCCAAAAAAAATCTGTCAATTTGGAATACATTAGCATTGTTTGAGCCATTTCTAGTGTAACTATCTGAATCCATTATGATAATGTTCCTTTGTCTCTGAACCAATCTATGAATCCATGCTCTCGTCCACTATCATATATCTATCCAAACCTGCTAAGTGTTATTATGAATCCATATATGTCCATATTGTACAGGAATCTACTGCACAATTGTCCATAATGTTGACCCATTTATCACTATACTATCATGAAGTCTTCACTACTACAACTGATTAATCAAACTATACTTCTTCTAATTGAATACTATGGATCTGTCTACTCAAACTCTGCAAGTTTCTCAAAGGATGGTTCTTTGGTCTGTCACAACTATTGCATAAAATCCCCTTGTCTAATATTCATATTATCTGAGACTCTCTAATCTGTATGGCTCATAACAATTCCTTCTTTGATGTGTATTCATCATTATCTTCATTGGTAGATTCATCATCTCTCTAAGTTGTGACTTCTTTGTTTCTATCTGTGGATTCATATTTCACTACAATGCCTGAAAGTACAATCTCTTGAACTTGTCCCTTATATACATGTCCTTCTTTTCTTTCAGTTATTTTCCAAATCTTTTTGTATCTCAGATCTTTATTTTTCTCTGTAGAATTTTCTTCATCTCGTTCTATTGTCAATCTTTTGATCTATGGTACCTTGTCTTTGTTCACCTATTCTTCATGTTTTCTTATACATACTTTCTTATATCTGATATCAGTGTTCTCTTTTATGGAACTATCGATCATGCTTCTACAATCATTAGCTATGTGTCCATAGTTATCACATTTATAATATTGAATGTTATGTGGGGCCACATAGGCATTTCTTGCTTGAGCATTTCTTTTATAATCCCTGCAATCTGCAACCTTATGTCCAAAATTAGTACAATAAAAACATTCACCATAAAAAATATTTGCATACATGTGAGTGCATGGACTTCTTTTTGGCCTAGTCCTTCTGAATTTCTGCATTGACTAATCATGATCATGATTGAAGTTTCTTTGTGGCTTGAACATGGATGGTATTCTTGAATATGTACCCTTATTAGTTTTCTTAGATTATGGTTGACCATGATTCCTTCCGTTGATTATTTATGCATAACTCTTGCTCTTTTCTTCATTATTATTTTCTAGCAACCTAGAGTGCTTCTCTTCATTCTATACAACTGATACAAATGTTTATGTCTCTTCAACGTTCTTTTTGAGCTTGACGATTTTACTTCTTAATGTGACAACTTCTTCTTCAAGCTTCTCAACCTCTTCTTCTTTCTTTAATATTTGAGACTTCATGACTTCTTCTATTCTCTTCTCTTCTTCGTGATGAATTTTTAATGTGATTATTTCTTCTTCAAGTACTTTCTCTTCTTGACCAAACTCTATCTCAAGCTGTTCTAGATCAATATTTATTTCCTTGAGATGATTTGTCAATATCTTCTCTCTCAAAATGATGCTTCCTCCTTTTGTGCTAGTTTGTTGGCATTCAAATACTGTTTTTGATCTTTAAGATTTTCTTTGATCTTTCTGGATTCTTCTACCTGAGTTCTTAAGTTCTTAATGACCTGTTGGGATTCTTCAAAAATGTGAGAACTTTCCTTCTGTTTCATCAATTCCTTTGTGGGTGGCTTGTTTTATTCTCTTTATTTTCTTAGATCATCTAAAGCGTTGATAAATTCTTCTTCACAATTGTCTTCCTTTTCAATTAGCTTTTCTGTCTCATGGCATTCTATTTCAAGATGTATACATTTTTCACAATTAACGAAAAATAACATACCTCTGTTGATTACGTACTCTTCATCTTCTGAATCTTTTGTACATGGTGAACATATTTATTCTTGATCTATATGTACATCTTCTTTGGCATTTTCTAAATCTTCGATGGATGAAGAATATATATCATGTAACTTATCCCAAAGTTCTTTGGTTGATATTTTATACTTCAATCAAGAAGGCATACCTAAAAGGATGGTTGAAAAACTAGGGTTTTGCAGCGGAGCCGAAGGATTAGGATTTTTCATATTTCTTGCGCTGCGTGGTTCCACTAGTGGCCCCAACGAGGCTCATGTCTCATAAGGAGGGAGGGTCAGCAAGAGGCTCTTACAGTCAAGCCACAGCAAGTGGAAATGTTGCTGAGAGGTCAAAGCGGCCGACCTTTGAGCCACCGCCAGACCTGTGTTCAAAAATATTGGAGGAAGGCACATTCAAGGACCGAGAAATGGAGATCGACCCAGAGAAAGGAGCTTCTCCCCCCACAACTTCAATTCCATGTATGCCTGGTAAGTGTATTCCATAGGTGCCACAAGCCCCAAAATATGTGATTAACTCACCATGCATAGAAGAGAAAAAACAATACATCAGAGACTATGCCCTGGTGGGAAAGTTCCTAGGGCTATGGCCCTCATAACGAGATCTGATCAAATGGATACAATATTGGTGGAAGACAAAAGGTCACTATGAGTTAAAACTAGGATCTAAGGGGTTTTTCACAATCATCTTCCACAACCTTGAGAATCATAACCACATCTTCGATGGAGGGCCCTATTTTTTCAACTCGGTGGGCCTCTTCTTGCGCTTCTGGATGGAGAAGTTCAGCCCTGAAAAGGAGGAATTTGCTCATGTGCCTGTATGGATCAAATTATACTCCCTCCCACAGGGATTCTGGCTAGAGGAGGTAATGGCTGGTATAGGCAATACCATCAGCATCTATGTCAACTCATCCGAGGCCACCAAGCAAAGGAGCTACACCTCTTATGCACGAATCTGTGTATACCTGAACATAAATAAGCCTCTCCCCAGATCCATCATACTAGAATATCATGATGAGGATTGGACCCAGACCATCGACTATGAGCACATCCCATTCTGATGTCAGAGATGTCACGAGCACGACCACCTCTTCAGAGAATGCCCCCTCAACACTGTTCACAAAGAAGGAAACCCAGACAGCAGCAAGGACAAGGACAGTTTCATTCAACCAATAGGGAAAAGAATACCAGGAGGAAGGAAGAAACCGGCCCAAGTAACTAAAGATCCCTCAACTAGTAATAGATTTATAGCTTTACAAGAACAACCAAAAAACCCCGCAAGACACATGCAGCTCACTGAATCATCTTCGGCCAATGGCTCTCATGCGGCCAAACAAGGGGAGGAAAGAACCCCACTAAGAAAGGGATCAGATCTTATCCCCCCAAACGTGATTCAGGAATCGCAATAACCTTTGGAGAGAGAGGACGGAGACGCAGAAATGGAGTTGGAGGAGTCGGATTTAGCAGGAGTGGATCTGGTGCACCTCAAGCATGCCTATAGACAACAGAAACTATACACAATGCCCAAGGATCAATTACGAAAGGTGCATAAGGTCTTCCTCATCTCCTCTGCTAGATCCTCGGCAAGAGCTAGCCAAGGGTTGGGAATACAACGCATTCAATCAAAAGGCACCGGTAAATCCCAGAAAGACGAAAATAAAAGAGGGAGAAATCCAGCAACAAGCTTATTCAAGAAATTGGTCACTTCATGGTAAACTCAGGGAAAATCCACTTGATCTCGGATAGCTTCTCTCCTCTCCCCACTCCCCTGTCATCATGTAGATCATCTCATGGAATATCAGAGGCCTTAATGGGCATAGCAAGAAAAAAATGCTACGAGATCTAATTTTAGCAGAAAACCTGATATAGTTCTTCTGCAAGAAACAAAATGATCCTCAGAAGATGTGGATAAACTACTCCCCTACTGTTGGAAGTATGGGGTAGATGTTTCAGTAGGCGCCACAGGTACAGCAGGGGGATTGGCCATCCTTTGGAACACAAACTCAGTAATGCTAGAAAACTTCATCGCCACAAGGTGGTCTATCACAACAGGCTATAGACTCATTGGCTCTAATAAACTAGGACACTTGACTAATGTATATGGCCTGGCCAGCATAAGGGAGAAGCCCTCCTTCCTTAGGAATCTGGACTACTTATCCACTTTAAATTAGCACAACAAATGGATTATTGGAGGAGATTTCAATATCATCCGCAGCCTGGAAGAGAAGAGGGGAAGTTCAAGAAGACTGGACTGAGAAACCAACGACTTCAACAGCCTCATAGATAACCTCCACCTCATTGACCTGGAAACTATCAATGGTACTCACACTTGGACAAACAGATGTACTGGCACACACCAAATTGCTTGCAAGCTCGACCGGTTCCTCATCTCGAACTCTCTCATGCTAGAAGGCACAGCTATTGAGGCTTCCATCCTCATTCTCTCTGGCTCGGACCATTGGCCTATTCATCTCTGGATGGATATCCCAACCACGATGGGGAAAAAGCCTTTCAGATTTGAGCAGTTCTGGCTCAACCACCCCGATTTTCAAGAAAACATACAGAACTGGTGGAGGGAGGCAGAGGTCCCTCAGGGCTCAAAAATGTACAGATTCCGACAAAAATTAAAGAACCTTAAATAGTTTCTCAAAATTTGGAATAAGAACACCTTCAGCGATATCTTTGACTATCAAAGGCAACTATCAGAACGCAAGAGCGAAATTTAGAATCAGATTAGAACTCGAGGGCTCACAAATGATTCAAAAGCCCAGGAAGAAATTGTAAATCAACAGTGGGCGGCCAGGAAGAGGCAAGAAGAGATCCTCTGACAGCAAAAGTCACGCATTAGATGGCCCAAGGAGGGAGAACACAACACCAAATTCTTCCATAGAACGGTCATCCACAGGCGGCATACCAACAAAATCACGAGCCTTATCTATACAACTGGGGAGACCCTTCACTCACACGAAGACATGGAAGCGGCTTTGATCGGATACTATCAAAGCCTTCTCACATAACCTATTCTGGATAGACATGAGGCCATTGCCAAGGTCACTCAACATGTGCCATCCCTTGTTACATGGGAGAAAAACTTGGCCTTGATCCGACCTATTTCAATTGAGGAGGTGGATCAGGTGCTTCAGGACACACCCAAATGAAAGGCTCCAGGACCTGATGGCTTCACCAGCGATTTCTTCCATCATTGCTGGCCGATGATCAGGAACGAGGTGTGGGAAATTCTAGAAGATTCTAGAGCCACTGGACAAGTCCTCCGAGCATTAAATGTGACCTTCCTTTCCCTCATACCCAAAGGGGGACAAGCGCATCACCCACAACAATTTAGACCTATATCTCTCTGTAATGTAATTTATAAACTCTTGAAGAAGGTCATTGCTAGATGACTCAAACCTATCTTACCGAAAATCATTTCCCCGGAACAATCAGGCTACATTGAAGGCAGACAAATCATGGACAGCGTCATTCTTGCTCATGAAGTGATCCACTCTATGCAGAAGACCAAAACTCCAGGTATGATCCTCAAATTGGATCTCTCTAAAGCCTTTGACAAGATAAGCTGGGAATATATGCGGGCAATGCTCCTCACCTTTGGCTTTGATCAAAGCTGCGTATCTTGGATTCTGAATGTAACCTCTTCATCTTTCTTCTCCATTCTGGTCAACGGTGTTCCATCTCGACCTTTTTCTCCCTCAAGAGGAATCAGGCAGGGGGATCCCCTCTCCCCTTTTCTATTTGTCATTATGGCTGAAAGTCTAGGACGCTCCATCCGCACAGCAGTTGAAGGAAGCCTGATAACTAGCTTACCCTTGCATGGCATTTCCCCTCCCATCTCGCACAGTCAATTTGTGGATGACTCGCTTCTAATGGGCACCCCTACCGTTCGCGAAACCAACACTCTACTTGCCATTCTTCAAACCTTCTCAGATGCCTCGGGGCTGGAATGCAACAAGGAAAAATCCCAAATCTTTTTCTTCAATATGTCACCCCCGATTCAGCTCCACATCACTGAAATCTTAGGTTTCAACAGAAGCTCCCTTCCATCCAAATACCTTGGCATTCCCCTGATTGACAATGCCCTTTGGAACTCCTCATGGGAACACCTTCTTTCCTCCTTTACCAAAAGTCTCTCCTCTTGGACCCTCAGAGTTTTAAATCTGCCCAGCCACCTTGTTCTCCTGTGGGTCATCCTTCAGGCCCTTCCTATTTACTCCTTCTCTACGCTAGCTACACCAAGACCTATTCTCTCAACCATCAAAAATCTATAGAGAGACTTCCTTTGGCAAGGATTCAACTCAAGCAAGAAGATAGCATGGGTCAGCTGGGATAAGTTATGTTGACCCAAAGACCAAGGTAGCTTAGGGCTACGAGACCCCCTCATTATGAACAAAGTTCCGAGTGCCAAAATCTGGTGGCGGTGGCTCAAGCATCCCCAGGACCTCTAGGCCAGATTATGGAGGAAAAAAATATACGCCAAACGTAGTGGAGAATAACCTAATTCAATGGAATGGGGAAAGCCCTGGATGCCTAATATGGACAGCGGCCAAGAAAAATAAATAGTTGGTTACCTAAAATGCTTTCTGGGAAATCCAAAACGGGCAAACAACTCTCTTCTGGCAGGATTCCTGGCAACAATGGCCGACTATAGACAACAACAGCCGGGAAAGAGACATCTACCCACAAGCTACTCTGGTAGGTCTGATGAGAGTTGTTAACTATTGGTAGGACAATTCACCCGGAGACACTTGGCGCAGCTGGCACCTAGACAAGGAACGCATAAATCTGGGAGAGCATGTGGACCTGGCACCTTGGCACGAGGAGATGGCCAAGAAAATCCCCAAAATAGAAGGAGAGGATATTTTTTGCTGGGGACACCTGCCAAAGGGAACCTACAACATGCAGGAGGCTTACCAAATCATAACTCAGGTAGACCCCCCACCCACTAACAGAGTTTGGTGAAAAATCTGGAGCCTTAAACATTGGCCAAAAGTTACTCTCTTTCTCTAGCTAGTCTCCCATTCTAGCATCCTTACTTGGGATAACCTTTCGAAGAGAGGTTTTTTCGGGCCCTTCATCTTTCTGTTATGTGAAGGGGTAGAAGAAACCATGAATCATCTCCTCAATTCTTGTCCCTACACTGTCCAACTCTGGGATCAGGCGACACTCATCATGCGCAAGTTGGATCGACAAAGAGAGAGTGTAATTGATACTATTGAAAATTGGAGAGACCAGGCTTTCTATTCCCCCCTCCTCAATCGTATATGGCAACTTCTTCTAGGCTTCATCCTCTGGAAAACCTGGAAAGAATGGAACAAAAGGATCTTCCAAAACCTCTCACTTTCCTGGCAACAGTGATGGCATCAATGTCGCTGCAACATCTTGGAAACCATCACTCTTCAACAGTGGACCGATGATAACAAGGGCAACATTCCCTCCGAACTTTTAATCCTCCAGCATTGGCAGCCTCTTCCTTCTTGCCCCACTTTGCCCCTCTCCTCTCCCTCCATCCCCTCTACAAGCCCCTCCTTTTGGTCTCCCCCCCCAACTTCTTTCATAAAACTTAACTTTGATGGAGCCTCTAAAGGCAATCCAAGAGTTGTTGGTTATGGGGTAGTATTCCGCAACCACTCTGGGCACATAATTTTAATCATTGCAGGATACCTGGGGCATTCCACAAATAATGCAACAGAGCTCTGGGGACTCATGTGAGGGTTACAATTTCCATTGACCACAGTTTCAATAAATGAGTAGTGGTGGGAGATTCACAAATCATCATCAATCTGCTACGCAAAATTCTAAATGGAGCAAACCTGGAAAAAATCTCGCCTAGCTGGAGGCTCTCACATGGCTTACAGATGCTCACCAACCTCATGAAACCTACTCAGGAAATCATCCCTGCACATGTTATAAGGAAGGCGAATCAAGTTGTAGACGAGCTAGACAATATAGGCACTACTTGGACCGAACTTGAACTCCTCTGCACTTCTGCTTTGGAACCGGAGCATCCCATTCTCCAGCAATGCATCCGCAAAGCTGGTTTAGTGGATACACCCCCGGATGGGGTGCTATTGTGTCCCATGTGGCACGACGAGGAGGCAAGGGCTGGCCAGCAAGGCACTGAGCCATGTGAAGGGATCGTGCCTTCGGGTGCCACCCTACACAGGCATTAAATTGCCATTAACCATGGTGCGAGGAACACTAAATCACCACCTCTATCCCCTCTATGCTCATTCCATGGCTGCGCTATGTTTTCTTCTCATTTGTCCCTGCACGGGCCTCGATTGGT
>JASDQU010012081.1:160329-182940 GCA_032191745.1 Picea mariana
ATTACCGTAGGGATGTTTGCCTTATTAAGTTGCATTACATTAAATGAAGAAGGCTAAACGAAGAGAACGAAAGAACAAACCTGCAAACGCTGGCAAGGAAAATGATAAGAGGCCGTTTTAATTGGAAAGTGTCTTATTTAGTTTGTATTCAGTTGATCTGGAACGCCATCCTCTTCGAACTCTCATCCTATAAATCGAGGAGGAGAATAGCAAGGCTACGCACAGGCATATGCGAATCAGAGAACAGATGACTGCGCTTTGCAGCACTCGAATGGACCATATGGCGAAAATCTCTTCTGGGGTGGTGGAAGTAGCTGGCAGCCAAAGGATGCAGCCGCCGCATGGATCATCGAGTACAGTGCCTTCAACTATAGCAGTCGTACGTGCGACAAAAATGCCAAGTGCGGGCACTATTCTCAAATAGTGTGGAAGAATTCTCGCAGAGTCGGCTGCGCAAGGGCCATCTGCGACAACGGTGACACTTTCATTACGTGCAACTACGATACCCCTGGCAATTATGTCGGTGAGAAGGTATATTGATGATCCAACTGAATGGAGCTTGCTCTACTCTTAATCAATTTTTAAAGCAGAAATACTGCTTCTTAGGATTGTGACGTATCAAGATATATCCCTCTTCTTAGGATTGTGACGTGTCAAGGTGCATCCGGAGCAGCTTAGCTATTGTTCACTGTTCCCTAACATAAATCGATTTTGTGTTTGGGAAATCTCACTAACAAGCAGCAAAGCGAATTAGATCAGTTGTCTTTGCTGATTGTGGCGTTATATAAATAAAATAAAATAAACAGTGCAGAGTTATTTTAATTGAGAATTTAGTGAGTATTTTCTTCATTTTATTTGATTATTTAGTAAGTGCTTTATTTTGTATGAAGTCGATATGAAGCGTATGATTAGCCATATACACATCATGTAATTGCTATTTGAAGTTAGGAGTGTTTTGTTTTGTATGAATTTTTCATCCTCCTAAATCTGTATGTCAAATTTCTGTGAAAGTTGGTTGGTTTTCTCTTTATTATGTTCAATTTTTGAGATAGGTGTTTTTCTCTTAAGATTTTATCTTTTTAACATCGTCTTAGAAATAGCCTTTGTACTCACTCCAGCAATTTATTTAAATGAATTCAATGTTTCTTTCCAACTATATTATTATTAATTTCTTTAAAAACTATTTTGTTTCTTGAAACGTTTTAGAAAAATTATACTTATATATACAATTTAGATCTTTAAATTACTATAGGCGTGAAACCTTTGTATATAAGAGAAGTTGTTGGACATTCTAGAATTGATCGTTTTTCTCATTAATAATGAGAGCCAATATAGTTCATATACATATCAGTTTATAATAGAAAATATTATATTTATAGTTTTAAAATTAAATACTATATGCTTTGAGTATATTTTTAAAATTAAATTAATAAAATTTTATTTGAAAAAATCAATAATTAAATAATAGAAATTAATAAAAAAACTTATTTTTAATAGTATATAACTCTTTAATTTATTTTATTAATAAATATTTAAAAAATAAATAAAAACCAATAAAATAATAATTGTAATATAAACTTTATCTTTGTATGAAGTTGATATGAAACCTATCAGTAGCTATATATACACATCATGTTTTGAAGTTTTCATCCTCTTAAATCTGCATGCCAAATTTCTGTGAAAATTGGTTGGTTTTTTCTTTAGGATGTTCAAAATTATATTTATACACACAATTTAGATCTTTAATCCAATATAGACGTGAAGCCCTTCTATGTAAAAAAGAGTTGGTAGACTTTCTAGAATTAACCTCCTTATTCATAATAATGATATCATATCCTCCTTATTTATAATAATGATATCATATCCATATCAGTTTATAATAGAAAATACTATAGTTTATCATTTTAAAATACATTCATTTAAAAAAATTATATTTTTAATTGATAAAAAGAATTAGTTATATTTTCAGTTCATATACATATGTATTATAGAATATGTATTTTAAATATGTATTATATAACATAATGAATTTATTATATAATACATATGTTATATAACATAACATATTATTTTATATTGTCGGTGTATATTTTAAAAACTAAATAAATAAATATTACTTTAAAAGGTATATAATTAAATAAATAAATATAATTTCAATAAAAATTCATAAAAATATATATTTTTAGAACTACATCATTCTTTAATCTATTGTACTAATAAATATTTAAAAAATAAATAAAAATCAAATAGCAAAACAAAAAAGATTAGGTGTTTTTTTATTGTGGTGTTTACTCAAAGGATGCATATAAATAAATAAATAGTACATATTTATTTTAATTGGCAATTTAGTGAGTATTTTCTTCATTTTAATTGAGTATTTAATAAGTACTTTATCTTGTATGAAGTTGATATGAAGCTTATGATTAAGGATATATACAGACCATGTAATGGCTATTTGGCTATTTGAAGTTAGGAACGTTTTATATTGTATGAATTTTTCATCCTGCTAAATCTACATGAAATTTCGGTGAAGGTTGGTTTATAGCCTTTGTACTCATTCCAACACTCTACTTAAATTAATCCAATATTTTTTTTTTTGGAACGATATTATTATTAATTTCTTTAAAAATGTTTTTTGTTTCGACATTTCAGGAAAATTGTACTTATATACACAATTTTGTACTTATACACCCAATTTAGATTTTTAAATTACTATGCTGTCAGTATATTTTTAAAAGTATATAATTTTTTTTTTTTTAAATCAATAATTAAATAATAGAAATTAATAAAAAATATATTTTTAATAGTATATAATCCTTTAATCTCTTTTATTAATAAATATTTAAAAAATAAATTAAAAACTAAGGAAATGATTATAACATAAACTTTATATTTGTATGAAGTAGATATGAAGCATAGTACTAGCCATATATACACATCATGTAATGGCCATTTGAAGTTTTCATTTTCTTAAATATTCATGCCAAATTGTAAGGTAGGTAGAGAGGTAGTGGGGAGGCCCAGAGGGCCCATATTGATAATAGTGGAGGCCATTCAGTGTAAGGTAGATTAGGTCGACTATATTATTAAATAAGACCCACTATGATAGTTAGATATAATAAATTGGGAGTTAGATATAATAAATCTAAGAGGACTTCTTAGAAGGTTCTACTTCTAGAATATTCCTCTTCTAGAATGTTTTTAGGTGATGGTAGCACTATATAAATGTGTTCAAGCAATGTAATGAGACAAGAATAAAAGTATTGTATCGTCAGATGAAACTCAATAGGAGGATTCCCCCTCGAAGAAGCAAGTGAACAAGAGAGGATCCCTTCCATAATATGATCGATTGTATGGTGTTTCCCTACCTCAAGGGTTTTATAGTAATAAAATAGATTTTACATATTATTGTTCTATATCTATTGTGGTTATTTTTTATTCATTTCTTTGGATCTTAACAATTGGTATCATAGAACTTTCCTTGGCCAAAGAAGGGAATTTTTTTTTTCTCTTTTTGCAGAAATTTTCTAGGGAAGAAAAAGAGGGCGACGGACTTCAGGTTCAGATCTGAAGTTTTACAAGCTGAATTTGGAAAAACAAATTGGGTATTTGAATTCCTCTCAGAAAAATACCTTATTTATAAAAACAAATCAGCTGAAACGAAGTCTGGGAAATGAAGTTATGAGCATTTTAAATTCAATGGTTTTTCATGGTTTTTCCGGAAAAAATTGCGATTTTCTACCGTAGTTTATTTTTGAACCCTAGTTTTTGTTGAATATTTTTTCCAAGAAAGATGTATTTTATAGGAAAAGTTGATGGTCCTAGTATCGAAGACTTCTTACAGTCCCACAAGTTAGAATGGAAAGGGTAGTGGAAATCTTTTGTAGACTGGGGTTTCAAAGGTGATGCTCTCAAATGGTGGAAATCATTTCACCATTTTGAGTGGATGTCACTTTATGAGGAAACACTTGAAAAATTACTTTTAGACAAGTGGTATTATACAAAGAGTAAGGATAAAAATATCACCAAGAGTTTATTTTCATGTGAAAAATTTGTATTACAAGTTCATGGTTGTATTCATAAAAAAAATATCATTGTTTCTATTAACCTTAGTTGCAAACAAAACTTTATAAATATTTAGTTGGTTAATAGATTGTCAGTTTCAACAAACAATATTCAAAGCACATAGGTTGCAGGTGAAAATGTTAAACTTTTTCAAGATTTGAAGCTCAATATCGATAAATATGTGTTGCATTCAGATTTTGAGGCTCTAGATATGGGTGATGAAGACATTGTTTTGGGATATCATTGGATAGAATCAATGGGTACCATTAATGTTAATGTGAAAAAGTGGTTTCTAAAGCTTTGGTATAAGAAAAAAGAAAATTGCGTTGCAGGATGTGTCTCTTAGTAAGAAAGATGGCCCCATGGAAGCTAGTAACGAAGTTATTGTTGATTCTGAAGTTGAATCAAAGGAATAGTCTACAGAAGTTCGATTTCCATTGGTATGAATGGATGGTCATACTTGGTACCAGTTGGCTACATTTCTTAGCTGGTCATATTGTATGTTTTAGTATCATGTTTCGAGGACGAAACATGTGAAGGGGGATGGAATGTAGTATACCTAGGGAGGTAATATGGGGTACCTAGGAAGGTACCCAATGGGAATTTGTTTATGTATTATTAGTGGAAGTCATTTAATGTATGGAAGTCATTCAATGAAAGGTGGACTAGGTCCACTATATTAATAAATACCTGCTATGATAGTTGGATGTAATAAATGTGAAAAGGCTCTCTAGAAGGCTCATAGGAGATAGAGAGAGCTATAGAAATTAGTGTAAAAAATGTAATGAAGCATAGTGAAGAATATTGTCATTGTAACAAGAAAGTGTTGCTTGAGGAGTGTTTTCCTTCCTTAAGGAATAATATACGTTGTTACCCTATATCAAGGGTTTTATCTATATTTTTGTGTTCATGTTATGGTGAATGGTTTATGGTTTATTCTTGGTATTATTCAAGTATATTTGTAGATATTCTATATGTGCTTAAAATTTCCCAAGGCCTCTTAGAAACTGGTCCAAAATAGTCTTGTAAACACTGTTCCTCGATCATATATGATTCATCTTGGTACAACATGTAATATCACAATCTCGCTGACAAGTATTATAGATATGTCTGGAGCCTGATATGTCATGTGTACTGAAATAAAGTTTTCACTCTTTAACCGTGTGTCAAATACCACGAAAATTGAACCATGTCTCATTTTCATTAGTGGCAATCCAACTAAAATACATTGAAATGACCTCCCGTTTCGATTCAGGAATAGTGTGTGGTTGTAATAATCCTGCTGGATGTCTATGTTTAGCCTTTACTTATTGACATTCTAGACATCTCGCCATGTAACTAAATATATCCTCTTTCCTTCCTTTCTAGGTGAATAAAGTCTTAAGGTCTTCCTTCATCTTCATAACTCCCAGATGAGCCATGTAAACTACTTAAAGAGACTTACTTAGGATCAAACTTCTTAACTCATTGTTATAAGGTATGTAAATTCTGTCGTTTAATCTCAACAATTCATCATTTTCTAAAGAATAGCCTTCAAACTTTGGTATCAACATGGCATTTTGTCCAATATTTTCCTTAAGTTCTTTGTACCAGTCATCGTCTATCTGTAAAGTTAGAATCGTTTCTCGAATATTTTTCTTAAGAGGTATTATCGAGAATATGTGTAGTCTCTAACTCAACACATCTACTACTCTATTCATCGTTCCTTTAATCTAAGTAATATTAAAGTATTATTTGCTAAGTAATCCTAACCAATGCCTCTGTCACATGTTCAAGTCACTCTACGTAAATATATGCTACAATCAACAATGAATTCAAATTTTCGTCCAATCAGATAATGTTTCCAAACTCTCAAGCCATATACAATTACTAATACTTCCAAGTCATGTGTTGCATAGTTCTCTTCATCCTTTCTCAATTTCCTTGAAATGTAAGCGATCAATGGAATATCTTGCATGAAAACTATGCCTAAAACATCCTTGGATGAATTCGTGCATACCAAGAATTATTTGTCCATTTCAGGGACCTTTAGTATTGGCACTGTCATCAACAAATCCTTAATATTTTTAAATTCTTCCATTCATTTCTCATTCCATACAAACTTCTGATTTTTTTTCTTTAATTTTGTGATTGGATTTTTTATCTTTGAAAAACCTTCGATGATTCGTTTGTAATATCTTGCTAAACCCATAAAGCTACGTACTTCTTGTACATTTGTCGATGTTGGCCATTCCATAATGGTCTCTACTTTCATTTGATCCACAGTGGCACCTTCTCCAGATATGAAATCTCCCAAATAATGTCTCAAATATTTCAAAAATTTTAAAGTATATATAACATTTTCGTCGAACTTCTGATAAATTTTGACCAGGGAGGCATTGTATAATGAATAAAAATATTGATTTTGACAAATGTCGGTATGGAGAATCTTTGACTTGGTCAACCATCAAATATTCCATGATAAAATCCTTTTCATTGGATAGTCAACGAACGTCGGGGATTTCTAAAAAAGAAATACAAAACCAACAAGTAAAATTTGATGGTACGACCGATTTTGTTGGTACTATCAGAGTACGCCGTCGGTTTTTCACCAATATTTAGTAGTGGTACAGGAGCTTCAGATGCTTTGAATTTCAGTTCATGAAGTGCATGTTGGCATGTATCTATCCATTCAAACTCAATATTTTTTCTATATCAGGAAAATAATGGACAAGCAATATGTGAAATATTTTCAATCAATCTATGGTAATAGCCAACATATCCTATAAATCTTCGTACTTTCTTATGAAAAGTTGGAGTTGGAAAATTGAGTACTACCTTTATTTTCTATGGATCGGCTTGGATACCTTTTTCTAAAATACAATGTCCCATTCTAATGCGATCAATTTCCATCATGAAACAGTTTTCATTACTAAGGGAAACATTTGACTCCTTCCACTTGATTAACACCTTTTCCATATTGGCTAATGTTTCATCAAATTTTTCCTCATCTGTTGTAAAATCATCCATATATATTTCCATGTATTCATGAACGAGATTAGAGAATATACATATAACGGTTCAATGAAAGGTGGGGGGGTTGTTTCATAACCTAAATAGTAGAACAAGGTAGAAGAATGTCCCCCAAGGACAGATAAACATTGTATTTTGTTGGTCTTCAGGGGTGATTTGGATCTCGTTGTATCCATTGAAACCATCAAGGAAATAAAAACATTTCTTTCTTGCGAGTGTATTCGAGACCTGGTTGATAAAAAGTAATGGGAAGTGATATTTATTTCTTGGTTTATTCAATTCTTAATCATCTACACAAATTCCCCATTCACCATTTATATTTGGTACCATGACAAGAGGGGAGAGCCACTAGATATCATAAATGGGGTAGATGAAGTTAGTTTTAATCAATTTATGTATCTCTTCTTCGACTATGTCTTTCTCTGTTAGGCTCATCCACTACTAAGGTTGATGAATGGGTTTGGATCCTTCCTTACTATATCTATGATGTGGAAACAAGTCAAGGTGGATCCCCTTAGTGTTAGAGAAATCCCAAGAGAAGGCATCATCGTGCTTCCACAACACTTTAACCAATGACACTTTGTGTTGTTTGGTTAGTCCTTGGCTGATTTTCAAGTGTTTCCCTTGGCTAATTTCTATGGTTTATATAATGCATACTTTAGACTTTTTATTGTACATGTTCATGTTCAGTGGATGAGATGCTTGTGGAGGATAAGGAAAGTCAAGTTTTTGGTTTCATAATGTGCTCAAGCAAATGTGTATTTTGTGAGGAAGAGGAGGAGGCCACAAAATCATTCATTTCTTCATCCTCTATTTTATCTCTTATGGCTATCTATTTATCTATGGATAGGACCTGATGGACTTCCCTTTATTCATCACTTTCTTCTTTGTCAACCGAAATTTGTGTTTCTAAGTCTATGTTGGGTTTTTCATGAGGGTATAGAGTTAATTGTTTAGTGGATGTGTTGTGGGAAATAGTCATGTTTTCTGAAAGAAAATCGATGTAGGCATCAAAAGTGGCCAACCACGGTCATCCTAGAGTTAGAGAATACCCTCTCATAGATATTTTAGGTTGTAGGACCATGAAGTCATCAGGATATTCCCATACATCCACAAACATCACTATATATTCTAGATTTCCCTTTGGTTTAATGGTGGATCTATCAGGGAGTTGAATCACAGTGGAAGTTCCGCTAAGGACTGTAAATTCTAAGGCTTGGATGGTCTCACGTGTCATAACATTGATGGAAGCCCTTAAGTAAATTAACATGTTACTAATAAGTTTATTATCGATTTTCACATTAATGACTTGACTTCCATGGTCAGGATATTTAGTCACAAGAACTCCCCCCGTCATTAATTATGATAGTTCCCCAATGATGTGAATAGTTTGGGGATCCTTTTGTTTCATACCGAGATTCCTCAAACAAATTTCTCATACAAATTTTGAATAAATAGGTACGTCCTTTATTGCTTGAAATAATGGTATTTGATAGAAACATTCTTCAGTTATACTAAGAAATCAAACTCAGGTTATATACAAGGTTTGTGTTGAATTATCCTTTCATGAAAGGGTGGGTCCTAAAGTGCATGGTTAGAATATTTAGTTTTAGATGGTTCCTGATATTTTTTTTGTTCCAATTATCCACTTGGGACCTCCTCATTTAGATATTCAATGGTAATGAGAGTTTTTTTCTTTGTTAGATTCTTCTCATATCTAAGGTGAACATCGTTAGAGTCCAAAGAAGAGATGGAGTAAGTCGAGTAGCTAGGGTAGGTCGAAATTCCAACAAGTTGTACGGGTTGGGATATCCTTCGATTATTTGGGTTAAGTACGGGTTGTGTATGTCTGATAGAGGAGGGGTGGATGTAAATGGCTGCATCTGAGGTGGGGGAAGAATTTGCATGGGTGGATCTGTCATAAGTTGTTAGGGTTCTCCCATGGTGGGATTTCTCCAACCGTATTTCCATAATTTATTGGGAGGAGGAGCTACCCATTGTTGAGTTGGTATACCCCATGGTTGAGAAGCATATTTCAATGAAGGTTTAATATAATATGAATTGAAATATTGCAATTGATATTGTATCATACCTTTAGGTTTAGGCTGCCAAGGTCACTTTTGAGAGACATAAAACAACTGTTTTGGCTCCTTAGTTTTTTAATAGATGGACTTAAGTCTAGGAAAGGATGGAAAATTATGTATAGCATGGTCCTCACTCCATATTCCATAGAACTCAATCTGATCCAACATACATTCTCTCTTTAGATTCTTTTTTCTACATTTCGGGAAAAAGATAGTCAATTCTCGTTATATTTATTCATGCCACTTCTTCCTCTACAAGGTTCCTCCTAGATGACACATCAATTTTTTTCGATGTTACTCATGAAAAATCCACCTCAATATCAAAGGCCTTCTAATGTGTTGCAAAGAGATAACATGGATGATGGAATGAATTAACAACCATGCCCCTTTTTAAGCCAAATTGATTGGTTAAGAAAATATTATTAAAGGGGTGATTAGGAAAGTAGTTCTGATAAATACCAGGGTCAACATGAAATTGGATTGATGAATCCGTCTATCTTGTTTTTACAAAAAAAACAATCGTGCTTCCCACTCAAGTTGAATTGAATACATGTTGTTGGGATGCTTTCATACATATGTTATACATGTAGAAAACAAAACAATAGCATATCTCCGTGACCATGAACCCCTTGACATCCATTCAATATATATTTTGTATTGCAATAACAATATGTTGAACTATTCATGGTTATTGTAGGAATAATTTGTTCGAATACTAAGAGGGGGGGTGAATTAGTATTACCCTTTTTCAACAATTAGCAGTTAGTTTTATATTTTGTTAATTCACACAATAGATCAACAACAAACTTGCTTGTAAAATCAATTATATAAATATAATTAATAGGAATTACATGGCTTTTAGGAAGAATAGTAAAGGACACCAATCCTTTTTAAAGAACAAACTCTTCAGGGAACCAACCCTAGGAAGCACAAAATCCCTTGTCTTTAGGGAACTGACCCTAGGAAGCACAAACTCCCTTGTTTTTAGAGAAGCAACCCTAGGAAGCACCAACTCCCTTGTCTTTAGGGAAGTGACCATAGGAAACACCAACTGCCTTGTTTCTAGGTCACCAACCCTAGGAAGCACCAACTCCCTTAAATTACACTTAGTAAAGGATATGAATCCTTTAGTGCTCCTCCCTTCCACCCTAAGTTCATAAGAATAGTCAACTCTTCTTCTTGTAATCTGCTTCTATTTTGATCTTTTGATATGGACTGCAAAGAGACTTTCTTCTCACCATTATTTCTCGTTTATATACTATTCCAACTAGTGTGAGCTATGAAGCATTGTGTCCCTTTGTTTGGACCATGGCACCTCTTCATTTTAAATTAAAAATAATATCTATTATTATTCAAACATTATTGTAAAGAATTTTAATTTAGTGAGAGTGTTTTTCATAAATTGATCATAGGTATGGATCGATTTATTTAACTCAATTCCATGTTTCTACAAATATTGCATAAATCTTATTCCTACAGAGGTGCTTCCTTCAAACCATTTACATGTCACCATATGTGAAAAACCATGAGATTATTAATTAAGTGATGTACCGAGTGTGTCATGGATTATGTGTTCATAACCCATGAATGGGGGATGGAACCTTGTCATTTGGTACTTCAACCTTCTAGCATTTTCTCTCTCAACCAATCTTCCAGAGTTTCAGCTCTCTGAAGTAGTTACCTCTCACAAGAGTTGATATGATGGTTGGCATGATTTCTTGAACCAAATCAATGGTCTGTATTTGATCCTTACACTATCCTTCCACTGCTTAATCCAACGACTATGACTGAATCAAAGGTTGATATGGAAGACCACTGCTTACTTTAGGACTTCGGGACTTTGGGCCTCTGTAATATTTCAACCTTCCAGTGTACATTTCACTGAAGTTCTTATTAGCACTTTCTGCTTGATAACCTCCACATGTCTAGGAGCTAGGACTATGGGCTTAACCATTCCAAGTGTTTGTTATGTCATCAATCTCGAATGTGAATTTTCCTTCTCAACAGAGAGTCAGATCTTACTTCGGAGCTTATGGACTTCCGGGGTTCAGAGCTCAGGGTACTTGTTGTTCCAATTTCCATCGAAGTTGGTCAGCACCGAAGTGGTCAACCTAGGAGAGCTTAAGTCATTTTTCAATTATGTTTTGATCTAACAGTTATGTGAGAATACATGGAATCTTATATCAACGGTTAATATTGAATTAGGTCTTCAACGCTTCGGGTAATTGTTGGTTTCCCCCAAAGGAAAAATTCTCGGAGAGACATAACTTGCTTATGTTACTAATGACTTAGAACTAGTTGAGTGGCTTCCACGTGTCACTTAGATTTGAGTCTTTCATGTACTTAAAATGAAAACTAGATGTTGACACTTGACACCATTTGATTGTGCCACGTGTTGATGTCATATTTCTGACATGGCACATGTCCTCCTCCTAGTCATAGGCTGATATGAATCCTTTATCCAACAACTTTGATATACTCTTAGATCAATAATCCATATTTATTTCTGGCCTTCGGGACTTTGGGTTATTTGTTCCCAATTATCAATTCTCCTGAAGTGATATTCCCCGAATAAACTGCGACCAGGTTGACTTCATCTAACGATCCATCTTTGACATGAAAGGCTTAACATTATCCAACGGTTGTCCAGATTTGGACTATTAAGGATATAGTTAATCCTTGATCCAATGACTATGATCAATTCTAGATCAATGGTCTAGATTCATTTTGGCCTTCAGGACTTTGGGCTATTCGTTCCCAATTCTCAATCAACCTTGAGCAACTTGACTTTATCTAACGATATCTCTTTGACATGAGAATCTTAACATGATCCAACAATTGTTGAGATTTCGGCTATTTAGGGATCTCATGAATTTTTGATCCAATGACTGTGATGAGTTCTAGATCAATTGTCTATATTCATTTCAGACTTTGACACTTTGGGTTATGTGCTCCCACTTCTTAATTGTCCCGAAATTAGATTCCCTGATTAAACCTTGAGTAACTTGATTTCATCTAACAATCGAGAGTGTTTTCGTAGTAGATGAATGATCAAGGATGATTTTAGACCTGAAACTTGTGCAATCGTTAACCAAACCCTTGCATCCCACAATGGTTCTCCATCATTGAGCTTCCCTTACTGAGATCTGAGAAATACAAACTTCTGTATAGTAACCTTTTATCACCTTAACCATTTAAAAAATAAGTTATACAATGCACTGGAGTATACTAAGATGTACCATCTAAAAAATTAAACTAAAATTGTTTGATAATGTTAAGACCCTCATACACTATAGTAATGCAAGGGTTTGTAATTTCAATGATAGAATGATAATCATAATTTAAAAAATATATAAAATAAATATTATAAATTTTGAAATAATAGAACAATGTGTTCTCCACAATTCTAAAGGTAATTTTTTAGTAAATTAGATCATTAAGGTACTCAATGCCTACACTAAAGGAAGCATATGCACTATATTTTTCCTGAAAAATAACACGTGATTGTTAGAGAAACTCATATTTCACATAGTTATATACAAATTCTATAAATAAAAGTTTTATATTCGGAAAGCTAATACAAGTTCTTACATTTCATCTTTTCTCACGATCTTTGTTTTTCTACTTTTTCATTGCCACTAATGTGTCATCATAGATGATCATGTGTTTTTATCTAGTCTTTTAAATATACATGGGTCTTCTTATGCATCATATAACAAGGTAGCTAAATGAATCTTAATTTACTGTCAGAATAAAAACAAAGGTATCATGGGTTGTAGATACATATAGTGGGCTTCAAACCCCTCAAACCCATAACATACCTTTCATCAATGGAAGAATAGGAATGGAGGCATTGTGCTTGGAAGTGAGGATTGTAGGTGTGAGAGCGCCTCTAGAGTGAACCACTTATTCATAGAGGAAGACACACAACCCATTACGATTAGTGTGGTGATAGTAGAAGAGGTTGGTTATTGGTATGAAAGCTAGCACCAAAACGTGTGATGTTTATGCTTCTGGGTCCACTAAATCTAGGACTAATGATCTACTTTTGGTTCTATCAGTGAACTATGTGCCATGTGATTTTTCTCCAAAATGCTCAACATGGTGGTGGAGATTGAGAGTCATGCTCTATCTTGATTAATGTGTCTTGAATCACTAAAGGACTAAGTGACAATATAATAGTCATATTTTTGCAACTCTATTAGATAGAAGAGATAAACACAATAAATAAAAGCTAATAAAGTAAAACTTACTTCTAATAATTATAAATTTCAATGATGCCACTTAGTAAGAAGTCACTTCCACTATAAAGGGAAAGGCCCATTTCCTCCACTTAGTGCTCATAAGAATCTAAGTAACCATAGGAAGAAAAATAAACTCTATTTTAGGGAACCACCAAATAATCCTGACTCTTCCTCACCTTAATGACCGAAAGAGTCCAAGTACCTCAAGGGAAAAGAAAGGATGTGATGGGGTGGTGGAAGTCGCTGGCAGCCAAAGGATGCAGCCGCCTTATGGATCAGCGAGTACAGTTCCTTCAACTATAATAGTCGTATGTGCCACCATAATGACACCTGCGGACACTACTCTGTGATAGTGTGGATGAATTCTCGGAGAGTCGGCTGCCCAAGGGTCATCTGCGAGACCGGTGACACTTTCATGACGTGCAACTACTATCCCCCTAAAAATTATGAACGTCGGAAGGCATATTGAAGATCCAACTCAACGGAGGTTTCTCTACTCTTAATCAATTATAAGTAGAAATAGTGCCTCTTAGGATTGTGACGTGTCAAGATATATCGCTCTTCCTTCAGGTTTAGCATCAGTAGCAGCTTAGTTATTGTTCACTGTTCCTGAACTTAAATCGATTTTGTGTTTGGGAAATCTCACGAACAAGCAGCAAAGCAAAGTAGATCAGTTGTCCTTGCTGATTGTGGCTCGTTTACCGAAGGATGCTTATAAATAAAATAAAATAAACATTGCAGATTTATTTTAATTGAGAATTTAGTGAGTATTTTCTTCATTTTAATTGAGTATTTAGTAAGTACTTATATGAAGTTGATATGAAGCGTATGTTTAGCTATATATACACAACCTGCCCCAGCTATTTGAAGCGCTGAGCGTTTTATCTTGTATGAAGTTTTAATCATGTCAAATTTCTGTGAAAGTTGGTTGGTTTTCTCTGTATGATGTTCAAGCCCTGATATAGATGTTTTTTTCTTCAAATTTTATGTTTTTAACATGGTATTAGATATAGCCTTTGTAAGATATGCCATTGGCTCACTCCAACAATCTATTTAGATCAACCCAATGCTTTTCTGCAATGATACTAAATTATTAATTTCTTTAAAACTATTTTGTATAGTGGAGATATTTTTGGAAAATTGTACTTATACACACTATTTAGATTTAAATCCTTATCGGTGTGAAGCCTTTGTACGCAAGAGAAGCTCTTGGACATTCTAAAATTGAACTCCTCGCTCATTAGTTGGGAAAACAAATATAATATCGTATCCGTTTAGAATAGATTAGCACACTCACATAATAAGAATATTGTAAGATATGCCATTGGCTCACTCCAACACTCTATTTAGATCAATCCAATGCTTCTATGCAATGATACTAAATTATTAATTTCGTTAAAACTATTTTGTTTAGTGGAGATATTTAAGGAAAATTGTACTTATATACACTATTTAGATTTAAATCCTTATCGGTGTGAAGCCTTTGTACGCAAGAGAAGGTATTGGACTTTCTAAAATTGAACTCCTCGCTCATTAGTTGGGAAAATTAATATAATATCGTATACGTTTAGAATAGATTAGCACAGTCACATAATTTATGATAGCTGAAGGCAGATTTTGAAAGTGAAAACAAAAAACAATTAACAAAAAATTTCGCAAAGTTATATTGAAGTTCGTCAATTGTTCTTTGTACATTTTTCTAGCTAATGGGTAGAGGAAGCAAATCCACAAATATGACAGCTGGGACAATCCGTAGCTTTATTGGACATATGTTCAAAAGTGGTCGAAATGTTAATCTCATACTGTAAAAAGATAAAAAGTTATAACTTATTTTGAGTATATTTTTAAAATGAAATAAATAAAATATTTTTTTAAAAAGTCAATAAGTTTCCTATGTGTACAGTAGTTGTTGATGGAGTGTCATCTAGACCCCTTCCCCCCTGGGGTTGCCCAACCTCCTAGTCTAGGATTTTTTTGTTTTACGAGTTAGATCAACTCTTCAGGCTCCTGATTGAACCCAAATCAATTATGCGCACGTCCCTTTTTCTCCTGTGTGCAAGTCTTGACAAACCCATGAGCTAATTTCTACGTGCTCCCAAAACACTAGTTTCATGCATAAGCCCCTTTGGCGTTAGCCCCTCCTTCATACGACCCTAGGTCATGTCCTTGTACTAATACACGATTGCAGGCGTGGGCAAGAGTGGTTTCAAACCAACCCGTTTTTCGCCCTGCAATCCTCCTCGTGCTGCCACGTATCCATTTGTGAATACCATGGTTCTAATTGCGGACTGCACTAGAACAATTATCCTTCATGCAAGTCCTGGCTCCGCAATTCTTCTCGTCCATCGATCTCTGCTCCTTTGGTGTTGCCTGCGATCAATAGATTCTATGGAATCTCCTTCCATGTCTCCTATGCATGATCTCAGATCACTGTGATCTGTCACCACATAACTCCCCTCTAGATCAACGACTGTCATTTATTTTTCCTTTCGAGCTTTGGGAGTTTCAGTTTTCAAACTTCTCTCTCCTCTATATGGAAACCTCGTGGAGTGGAAGATCTGCTTCCATCTCGCTCCTTGAATCTACAGTCAGGATCTCCTCCGTGAGTCCGACCTTCGGGAATCTTGATTCTCAACCTCCACATGCTCCCTTTGTTAGGCTCCTTGTTTGCATGTGACCTTGGACGACGTCCTCACATGACCACCTGACTTCCTACTAAATCTCACGCACGTCCAATCCCCAAAATGTTATGGGACCGTCGATCTCTTGATCTTGATGGTACCTTTGGATTAACGGTTCATATCTGTCCTCTCCAAATCTATGAACCAGATCTCTTTGCGATTTCGGACTTTGGGTGTTTGAAATCTCAAACCCTGCTTCCTCTGTACTTCCATATTGCAGAGTTAACGATCTGATGCCACCTGTCTTGTTGAATCAACGACCCTACTTTTACCTTAGATGTTTGAATTTTCAACTCAAATCTACGGTCCTGCAACCTCCTTCTCGATCAACGGTCGAGATCCTCCTTCAGGTCTTCAGACCTTTCCTCCTCTGCTTTTCTTTGGATTTGTATATCTAGCACCGCGTGTTCGCCTTCACATCGACATCTCTCATCATTTCCGAGACTTTTGCCTTCGACAATTTCAAATCTCAACAACCAAAAATCTCCTAAGTACAATTTCCCGAAGTGCTAGATCTTCTGACACCTATCCTCTCTTGATCCAACAACTATCTAATGTATGTCTAATGGAGTGAATCTTCATCCTCCACGCATCCCTTCGCAGATCAATGACCCAGGTTCTTCCTTAGGGATCAATGACCCTTAATCGATTCATCCTTTGGCGCTTTGGGACTTTCTGAGACTTCTTACCCTAAAAACCCCATAGTACAATCCTCTGAAGTCCATGATATGATGAAACCTGCCCTCTTCTAGATCGACGACTATCGTTTTCTTTGGTTGTTCGGGCTTCGATGATTTCAGACCCTTCTCCTTCACGTTATTCCAGAGTGACATCACCCAAAGTTCACGATATTTCACCACAAGTCCTTTCTGGATCTAACAACCAAGCTTCTCTTCAGCTCTTCGTTCTTTGGCGATCTCAGTTCTCAATTGAAACCTCAATATGACTTACCTGGAGCTCGCTATATGTTGACAAGTGTCCCTTTTCATATCAACGACTCTCGACCCTTTGGCTCTTCATGCTTCGGCGATCTCAGTTCTCAACTGAAACCTCACTACGACTTACTCAGATCTTGTGATATGTTGACAAGTGTCCCTTTGCAAATCCACGAGTCTTGGCCCTTCGGCTCTTCAAGCTTCGGGTGTTTCAAACTTCTGCATGCTCGTTCATCCCGGAGCGTTTCCACCCGAACTTGATGGATTTTCGCCATGCATCCTTCTGAATGATGGACGGTCCCAAATGACTTCGGGACTTTTCTGAGTCCTCTCTCCTGCGTATACAAAAAGTGTTAAGGCCCGTACACTTCTGTCCAGATCCAACGGTTGTTGACCCTCTGCACTCAAATCCAATGGATGGGATCTATTCTTTTCTCTTGTGCTATCCTTGTTCACTATGCACTGATCTAATGGACCAGGCTTCTCCTTACAACCAATCTAACGATTATTGTTTCTCCTCCTCCTGAGCTTTAGACTTCTCCCGACTTGAAATATTTCGTCAATTTTCAAAGGCTTTTGGCCTTTGAACTTTCTCCTGTGAACTCGACAATCTTAAGTCTCGCTTACGCTTCTGAGAGCATTATCTCTTCAGAAATTTGGGACTTTGAATTAGTCTGTCACCCATGCACTCCTTGCGTTATTCCTTCTAAGCTTGATCCCCTTGAATATTTCAATATCCTACACACTCCTTGCGTTTCTAGGATTTTGTCAAACTCAGATCCAAAGGATTTCTTGTAAATAAATTCTTCTCGCCCTCCTGGCATTTTTCTTGCTGAATGCACACCTTGCAGAGCTCTTCCTTACAGAGTGTTCAGTAATTTTGTTTCTTCCTGAACTCAACACAGATTTCTCTCTGTGCACACTTTCACCCACTCGATGCCTACCTGGTAGAGCTTTAAAGAGTTCTCATTAACTCTGGCTCTCTCTAGACTCAGCCAAGAGTTCTTTCGGTGCACTCCTTGCACTTCTACTGATGAAGGTTCAATGATATATCTTCTGAGATTTTCTTGATATTAACTCACCTTTGTTGATGCACACTTTGCGGACTGTGTGCACTCCTTGCACTCAGAATCTCAATGAGAGAAACAATTGAAACTCTTACAACACTTCATCAGTTCATGCATTCACAAGTTGAAAAATGCATAAAAATATATAATGAACACAAATACATAAACAGACTGTATGCAGGAAAATTTGCTTTTCTATTATCTCTCTGTGACTATACATATGATTACAAAAAATGGACTACAACAGAGTCCTAGTTCTCTCAAGCTCTCTCTCAGATCTATTCTACTTCCTAAGTCTCCTAAGAGTCTCTCTCTCTGATATCTCTCTCTCAAGTCTCCTCATTACAAAACGGGGGCTCTACAAGCCTATCCTCATCATCGCCTTAGTACCATCACTGTATCAGTTACGACACCATACCTCTATGGCTACATTCCATAAATGAATGTCCAGACCTGACTATGATCTAGACCTGCTATAGGCAACCATTTAAGGCAACCCTTTCCGCTACCTGTACAAAGGTATGGCCTGGCTCTTACAACCTTACAACATGAAAATCTGTATTGAATCATATTTCAAATTTTAAAAATGGGAGGGTCGGCGCCTTTCCCTTTCTCCATTACGCATCTGTGTGTTGGAGTGTTGGTGCATTTGTTGAGGTGGATCAATGCTCCTGCATCATATACTGGACTGCTAGGAAAAACATGAGCTCTTATTTATGAGTTCCTCTTTTCCATTGTTGAAATCCTCCTGGATCCCAAACTCTTCCTTGAAGTTGTCCTCTTTCTCCTCTCCAACTATGTTGTTGTTGTTTTTCCTACTTCTTCTTCCCCTTCTTCCTTGTTGTTATGGAAACCTCTCCTCTGCTCAACTTCTCTTTGCTAACCGCTTCTTGCGCTAACCTCAATATCATCTTTCTGATCTCCTCTATCACTCTGTCCAGCTACTCCAGTGGATGGAAATTCTTATGTAGTCTTATCATCCTCAACTCTATCTTATCTCTCATTTCATTTCCCACTTGGTAATTTTAAAATTCATCTCCTGACAGTTTATGAAATCTTCATCTGATCTCACCTCCTCCTCATAACTGAGGTTCCTTCTAGTTTCTAGTCGACAAATGTGAACCACTACCTGTTCATCTCTGATGTTTTTGGCATACCTCATCCACCTCTTTAACAATTGTTGTTGTCCTCTGGCCAAAAACCTCTTGACTAGCCACTTCACCTTCTTCTTCATGGGCCATTCATATACCCAATGTTCTTTAGCATCTTGTTGCATTTTTAATGTCAGCTGCTCCATCCTCGCTCTAATTTCAACGAGTTGCAGATCCATCTTTGGATTTCATTTCTGTTTGCAGCATTCTCCTCGACCACGCTCATGCCATTCAATAGCCATTTCTACCTTCTACCTGCCCTCATAGAAAGCCTATGGATTACTCTACATCTCTGAGCATCTCCATATTCTCTTATAGATCACCCAACTATTTAAATCTTTGTTGTTGCGCTCGTGCAACAACCTCCTCACAGAGCATTAGTACCCTGCTTCCTTCACCTGTTGACTACAGGAAAATTCCTGTTTCTAATACCACCTGATGTTATCATATCATCTTCTTTCACCGTCTCTCCTTTGTCTATTGTCTGCAAACAAATTTCATCCTTCTTATACAACTTGATGTCATCATATTACCTCCTTTGCCTACACAAATCAATTATGGGCTCAGATACCACCTGATGCAGACCCCTCCCCTCATGGGGCTACACGAACTCCAAGTCTACGATATTTTTGTTTTCTAAGTCATATCGACTCTTCAGGCTCCTGATTGAACCCAAATCAATTATACACAGGTCCCTTTTTCTCTTATGTGCAAGTCCTGACAGACCCACGGGCTAATTTCTACATGCTCCCAAAACACTAGTTTTAGGCATAAGCCCCTTTGGCATTAGCCCCTCCTTCATACGATCCAGGGTCATGTCCTTGTGCTAATACGCAATTGCGGGCACGGGCAAGAGTGGTTTCAAGACAACCTATTTTTCTCCCCACAATCCTCCTTGTGTTGCCACGTATCCATTTGTGAATATCATGGTTCTAATTGCGGCCCGCTATAGAATAATTATCCTCCGCGCAAGTTCTGGGTCCACAATTCTTATTGTCCTTCGATCTCCACTCCTTTTTTGCGGCCTGCGATCAACAAATGTTATCGAATATCCTTCCTTTCTTCCTATGCATGATCTTAGATCACTGTGATCTGTCGCCACATAACTCCCCTCTAGATCAATGGTTGTTGCTAATTTTGCCTTTCGAGCTTCGGGAGTTTTAGTTTTCAAACTTATTTCTCCTCTATATGGAAAATTCCCAGAGTGGAAGATCTGTTTCCATCTAGTTCCTTGAATCTACGGTCAGGATCTCCTCTGTGAGTTCGGCCTTCCAGAATCTTGATTTTCAACCTCCACAAGCTCCCTTTTCTAGGCTCCTTCTTCGCATGTGACCTTGGATGACATCCTCACATGACCATGTGACTTCCTGCTAAATATCATGCACCTCCAATACCTAAAATGTTGTGGGACTGTCGATCTCCCGATCTTGACAGTAACTTTGGATTGATGGTTCATATATGTCCTCTCCAAATCTATGGACCAGATCTCTTCGCGATTTCAGACTTTGGGTGTTTGAAATCTCAAACCTCGCTTCCTTTGTGCTTCAATCTTCTAGAGTTAACGATCTCCTGCCACCTTTCCTACTGAATCAACGACCCTAATTTTACCTCGGATGTTTTACTTTTCAACTCAGATCTAGGATCCTGCAACCTCCTTCTCGATCAACGGTTGAAATCCTCCTTCGAGTCTTTGGACCTTTCCTCCTCCGCTTTTCTCCACAGTTTTAGATATGGCGCCATGTGTTTTCCTTCACATCGATGACTTTCGTCAATTCTGGGACTTCAGTCTTCGACGATTTCAAATCTCAACAACCACAAATCTTCGAAGTGCAATTTCCCAGAGTGCTAGGTCTTCTGACACCTGTCCTCTCTTGATATAACGATTTTCCAAAGGTTGTATAATGTATTGAATCTTCATCCTCCACGTGTCCCTTCACAGTTCAATGACCCATGTTCTTCCTTTGGGATAAACAACCCTTAATCATTTTGGCCTTCGACGCTTCAAGACTTTTCGACACTTCTTTCCCTAAAAACCCTAGAGTGAAATCCTCTGAAGTCCACGATCTGGTGAAACCTGTCCTCTTCCAGATCGATAGCTATCATTCACTTCGGCTCTTGAGGCTTCGAAAATTTCAAACCCTTCTTCTTCGTTTTATTCCAGAGTGACTTCACTCGGAGTTCACGACATTTCGCCACACATCCTTTCTGGATCTAAAGGTCCAACTTCTCTTTATCTCTTTGGGCTTTGTCGATATCAGTTCTCAACTGGAACCTCACTGTGACTTACCCGAAGTTCACGATCTGTTGAAAAGTTTCCTTATCCAGATCGACGACTCTTGACCATTCAGCTCTTCGGGCTTCGAGTGTTTATACCTTTTGTGCGCTCGTTCCTCCAGGAGCATTTCCACCTGAACTTGATGGATTTTCTCCACACGTCGTCCCAGATGGTGGAAGGTTCCAAATGGCTTTGGGACTTCGGGACTTTTGCAAGTCCTCTCTCCCGCGTATACACAAAGCGTTAAGTCTTGTGTACTTTCGTCTAGATCCAATGAATGTTGACCCTCTGTGCTCAGATCCAATGGATGGGATCTGTTCTCCTTTCCTACGCTATCCTTGTTCGCTAGGAACTGATCCAAAGGACCAAGATTCTCCTTACAACCAATCCGATAGTTAATGTTTCTCCTCCTTCTGAGATTTACACTTCTCTTGACTTGGAAGATTTTGTCAGTCTTCAAAGGTTTTTGGCATTTGAAGTTTCTCCTGCAAACCCAACAATCTTGGGTCTCACTTACGCTTCTGAGAGTGTTATCTCTTCTAAGATTTAGGACTTTGAATAAGTATGTCACCCACATAGTCCATGCATTATTCTTTCTGAGCTTGATTCCCTCAAATATTTCGATCTCCTATGCACTCCTTGCATTTATGGGATTTCGTTAAACTCAAATCCAAAAGATTTCTTGCAAAGAAATTCTTCTCTCCCTCCTAACATTCTCCTTGCTCGATGCACACCTTACAGAGTGTTCAGTAACTCCGTTTCTTCCTGAACTCAACACAGAGTTCTATCTGTGCACACTTGCACTTGCTCGATGCCCGTTTGGAAGAGCTTTACAGAGTTCTCACTAACTCCATTTCTCTCTAGACTCAACCAAGAGTTCTTTTGGTACACTCCTTTCACTTCTACTGATGAAGGTTCAATGATATCTCTCTTGATCTTTTCTTGAGGTTAAATCACCTCTGTCGATGCACTCTTTGCGGACTGTGTGCACTCCTTGCACTCGGAATCTCAATAAGAGAAACAATTGAAACTCATACAACACTTCACTAGTTCACGCATTCAGAACATGAAAAATGCATTATAATATATAATGAATA
>JASDQU010012082.1:40249-57954 GCA_032191745.1 Picea mariana
GACTCCAGCAGATGCCACTTGGGAACCAGCTACCATTCTGCAGCAGTTTCCACATCTCAAGCCTTGAGGACAAGGCTGTTTTTAAGGGGGCAGACATGTTAAGGTCCTAACCCGCACATAGGTAGATCAATGTATTCGGATGTAATAAAGGTCAATATTAATAAGACCTTTCAATGAAATAGAATAAGGCGGATGTAAGAAGACCTAATAAAAGCTTCCACTTCTAGAAGGATCTTCCTCTAGATGCTTGTCTTAATAGACACATTTAGTATAAATAAGGGTCAAGGGTATGAAAACCCTAGCTTGGAGATTATTGTAACAGAGCGCTTCTCGACTGGAGGTTGCCCCTTCGAAGAGGCCTGTGAACATTGCTTTCTGAATCGAAGTGCTTTTCTATTGCTATTTCGTATATCATTTCTATGTATTGTGAAGATTATGATGGATATTTCACTATTATTCTGCCATTTCTAGCATTTTATTTCTATTCTGCATATTTTATATATCTAGTATCTTGCACATGTGGTGATGTTTTGTTTTACTTATCTTTCACTTTTGATAGTTATTTTTAGTTAATAATACGTTATAAATAAGAGGATCGACCTATTAGAAGGGGTCGATGGTTTTTGCAAAGACCCTCATTTTTGGATTCTAAACAACTATTTCAGAGCTACCTTAATTGAGAAGTCATGTTTAGGACCAGAGACAAGTTTTATGTTTTTCATCAAAAGCATATGTGATTGGATCTACGGAAGAATTATTTCTGACTTTATCTCATGAATGGATGTTTTAATGAGTAAGAGCCTCTGAATCTGTTGATAATCTATCCGATTCAATATTTTTATAGTTCTTGTCTTTAATGATGGAAAATAAATTGTTGTGCTAATGTGTTATTAATGATTAGGGCTAAGGAAACTATTTATTTTTGCCATCGTTCATTGCATGTATGTCTTCTTCTGATAATCGTATCTCAGTCAATAATGATAATGGTTAATGTATTAGTACTAGGCTTTTTGTAGGTGTAAGAATCATTTTCTACATGCTTGAGCATGAGGGTTATCCCAAGCTCATCCTTCCTCAGTGGTTAAGCATTTTCCCCTTTGTTACCCAAATCGTTTATACCAGCATTTATCTTTTATAGATCGTACCTATGAGAGAAAATACAAAAAGAGAATGTTCAAAATGAAGGAGGATTTTTCACAATAAGCCATCCTGTCAATCACTACGTAAAGCCCATCGATTAATTGGTCAGATCACAAGATTTGGAGAACTATTCCACCATTAAACACTTCAAAGTCTAATTGGGCATCAGTGATGGGTTTGGTTCCTACTATTGAGTTAAAGGGATTTAGGAGCCCTCAACAGATGCTACATGGGAGCATGAAGAAAACATGCAGGAAGAATACCCACAATTTTTTGACAATTTTGAAGCAAGTTGAATGCAAAACTCCATTTTGACCAACTAGAGTTCTGGAACCACATCTCAGAGTCTTAGCCAAATATGTTGAGGACCTTGAAAAAATAATGAATCATTCCTTGGGTTTTCCCTGATAAACAGATGGTACATACCTTGGTTTATCCCTGATAAATGAATGGTTCATTCCTTGGGTCAGTGGGTTGAGAGGAACAAGAGATTATGGTTGGAACTCCTGCTGGAGTTGTGAAATCGTAGATTTTTATTTCCAAGTATTGTGATGTAAATTTTCATATATGTATATCATAATAGTGTTCACCGAGGATGGACAACAATTGTAGGGGAGGGGGAATGTAACATCCCCACTACAATCCCCAATTTAATTACTGATTATGTAGATATAATATGTGACTACGACCAAGTGATGTAATATGAAAATTGCATTTCTATGTTTTAATAATAAAATGTGATTCCAACTGCTAAGGGGACATGGGAAAAGATGGGGGCTGAATTAATTCACAAGAGAGGGGAGGGTCTAGAATAATGGCCAAGAGGGGGTCCAAGGGGGATTACCCATGTATATTATTTCAACCCATTTTTCTAAATTTGGTATTGGTATATGATCCTTCCAATTTTTGATTGAGTGTTCCCAAAGATAATCATTGAATACATGTAAGAGGGTGGGTGTGAGTAGTCACATCCCATATTTATTGGGCACATGGGGGATGAGTACAATCATCTTAGGGAAGTGTGTGAGTCAATAAAGCCAGCCAAAGGGGAGGAAAATCGGTATGGGTTGGGATAGTAATTTTAGACAGTCGAGTTTTGTGCATGAGGAGCAAGTAGAGAGGAAGAAAGAGATATTAGAGTTGGTGCAACCATGGAGGGTGAATTCTATAGAAATTTGGAGTGTATATGGATTTGGATATTGAAGAGGTAGGTTTCCAAGGCTAAAGAGTGAACTTTTGAGTGAGTTTCACTAAACAACAAGCGTTTGTTGTTGTTGTTGGTAGTTTTCCTGAAAACAATTTCCCTTGAGTTCTGAGTTGAGATATTCCTAGCTACCTATGCCAAAGAGACCCTGATCAACGAATGGGACACCCGAGGGACTGAGATCAGTGAAGGGGTACATTTATTGGGTTGGACAGGTCAAGAGGGAAGATAGTTGGTGGAAAATTGAGATAGTTGTAGGAAGATACCAATGGGTTGTGAGTTTTATGAGTTGTGAGTGGACAATGGGAAATCACCCTATTTTGTGGATTACTAGCCTCATCTCAGGGGTGAATGGTTTTTGGTATTTGGAACAATTAGTCTATGGTTGGGTGGAACGTTTTTCCCAAGCAGTTGGTTGCACAACTATTTATAAAAGATAAGTGTTTTACCTTGTTGTTATGTTATTTTACTTGTGTTATTGTTGTGTGTGATCTATGTGTATGAGAAATGATCTATATGTTGTTGTAATTAATTTTATTTGTTTCATTCGTGTTTGTTTTAAATGGTTGTAGATGCACGTAATTAATTGTAACAGACAATAGTTATTTCTGGTTGTAATTCGTAGCTGGAGGCCACAGGAAATCAATTTATTAGCATAAAGTTTTAATTTATGAGTTATTTTGCACCGTAATGTCCCTTGGTTGGATTGGGGGACGTTACAAGTAGATTTCATAGATTTTGTAAATCATAAATTTCTTATATTATCTTTATAGATAAATCTGTGTAGATTGAAATAAAGAAAAAAACATTCAATAATAACAATAATTCATTTTATATAATATAAAATATATCAAATAATAATGTATCTATGAAATTCTATTTTTGTTTATTATTTAAAATATATATAGAGAGAGAGGTGGCAGGAGTAGTTGGGAGTCTTCATGATCCCAGTGGGAAAAATATTGAGCACTATGCTTGGGTTTTAGGGGAATTATCGAACAATTAGGTGAAATCTTGCACATTGTGGTGTGGGCTCAATATAGCCAGAAAAATAGGAATAAGGGATTTGTTGGTCTTTGGGGATTCTTTGATCATTATCACGACAATCATAAAAAAATATAACTCTGGAGGGATCAAGCTTTAGGGCATCATTGCACGAATTAGGTAGGCCATGTTCCAGTTTGATAAGGCTGAGTTATTCCATATGTGAAGAGATTTGAATGGTGAAGAATATGTGTGGGAAAAATATGCCACTAGATTCTGAAGTCCTCATCCAAAATGGGGATTTTCTTCTTTCCACTATCCCTAACCTTATGATGTTGGGTCGAAACAAAAAATTTAATTAACTCGTTATCATTATTTATTTCATGTCAATTCTACCGAGGGATCCATGAGGTCACACATACAAATCAGTTAAGGGGGAATGCACTTGAGTGACCGATCTCAAGTGTCCATTTACTCTGGTGGGATTCACTCATGGTACTTCAAGGTTTAAGGATGATTAGGGCCGAGAAATTTTGGATGTTTTTGATGAGGGGATTCTTGAAATATCAATATAGAGCACAATTTTGGTGGATTGGAGATTTATATTTGTGAGGAGAGGATGTTTAAATGGAATGTGGAGAAAAGAATTGGGGTATGCTGGACCGCTTTGATGTTGTTGAACAACAAACATTGGATTTTTTTCTGCGGGTTCTCTAGATTAATGTTGTAGGTAAACAAAAATTTATGATTTCTTGGGGTTTTTCCATTGATTCTATTGATTTGATCTATTGCAAAAGGGTAGGCCCATTTTGGGTTTTTGTCAGAATTGGGTAATCTTTGGTCTTGCATTGTTGTGGGTTTGTGAGCATAGGGCTAGGATTGTTTGATAGGAATTTCAATTGGGACGTGATGGAAAAGGTTGAACTTCTTATGATTAAGAAGGTGTTGCATAGGCATGAGAAGGTCAATTAGGAAAACAAAAGTGCCAGGATGGAACTCTCCCCCAAAGTTGCATAATTGGAACATACTTGGGCTTCTCAAAGTGTCAACCAATCGAGCCTTCTTATTTCAAAAAAATGCAAGATAGATACTATGGAAGCTAAATGTAGTAGATTGTGAGTTTTTATTATTTCCCAAAGGATGCGGAATCTCTCTCTAGCCTCCAACAATTTGTTATAAACATATTTAAGTTATAATAAGAACAAATCATAAATAAATGACCAGTGTGTTAGCACATAGAACTGTAGGGGTCAACATGAGTCACACCTTTGATTTTTACATTTTTTACCTTGACATGTCACACCTCTAAGTTGTACACAAATTTCCCTTTGTCATCATCTATCAATTTAAGTGTCAAGTCAAAGTTGGGTGTATATGCTGCCAACTCACTAGGAGAGTTCGCAGCGTACTCTAAGTACCTCATGCATCATTTTGTCATCGTTGCAATTAAAGGATCGTGTCAAAGAGGATTTCATTGTTTTCAGAGCCTACATTTAACCATTTCTTCAAGGATTATGTCATTGGATTTTCTAACAGTCTCCTCAAAGTGTGAAATTCATGTTTGAATTAGACGTTGTGAACTAGTAGATAGGTGTTGCGAACTGGTAGATAGACGTTGCAAACTGGCGATGTGAACTAGCTGAAGAGGAGAATTGGAGGTTGGATAGTTTGAAAACACTTATGGTCAAATTCAAAGATATCTGCATCAATCTCATGTCTACTAGGTACTCCATGAGGTTTATCATGTTTTTTAAATGTTGAGAGAAGCTTCTGGTTGGTTTATCTCTTGGCATTGCAAACTGTCAAACACTTTGTTKCCAGCTTCCAAAATTCACCTCAATGATATTTTGAACTTTACCCACTAGAACAGGCTAGTTTCTAACCTCACTCACCTTTCCCATTGCTCAKAATTTACTTGTTCCCATCAATTTTACCTAGTGCTACGAACTGGCACTGYGAATAGGGCGTTCTGAACCCTTTGTTCCAGCACTGTTGAAACCTTTATTTTCTGCATATTTAAAAGGATCAATTTTGAGAGAACAGATCTACATCCCTGTCTTATTTGAAACATATTATTKGCCATCTGTTGAAGAAATCTTAAGGTTTCACAAATTATCATGTTGTTAAACTGATATTTATATTGATGAAATGGCCATGTTTTAGCAGAATAATGATATTTGTCTCCCTCTTATGATTACTCTCAGTTGTTGTTCCTTATTCCTCCTATTGGAAGAGTGTCTTGTCTCATACATCAATATTTATAGAGTAAGGTGCATAAAATATTTGGACAAAGTCATCCTTTTGAAAACATTACAGTCATTAAAACCCAAATTTTATGTTTTCATGCATTTTACAACATTTTTGGGTGATGGCTATGAGTTTTAAGCCATGAGTATCAGTTGTGGTGATTTCCTCTAAGTCCTATATCAAGATAATGAAGATTTTGCAGCATTGTTGGAAACCTGATATAATTTTGAGATGATAAAAACCTTGTTAAAGTGAAATAGTCTGCTACAGGAAAGTTCGCAGTGTTGGTGCTGGGAACTGGTAATTAATGACAGTTTGTAAAAAATTAGCACACAACAGAGGATTTTTTTTTATCATAAATTTTGAATGCCAATCTCGGTTCCTATGAAATTTGGTGTGGAGGAAAAAAATGATGTTTTTGACTTTCTGACAAAAAAACTACCTGGCCCAATTCATATTTTTAGAGAAAAGACAAAATCATCACCTACAGGAAAGTTCACAGCACATGTTGTCATAGGCGTTGCGAACTCTAACAGTCTAGCAAATCCGAGCTATGGGAAGGTTGTCGGTTGTCAAGGAAGGTTTGAATGGTATCCTAGAAGTTATTTGGACATGAGGGACATGTGTTTGATCTCCATATCATTCATAATGACCTATTTCAAAAAGCATTTATCACAATAGAAAATATCCCAAAAAATAGGAATGTGTTAGGTTTTCATTGGAATCTTTTGTAACAAGACTCCTAAATGGAGGAGGATCCTATGTAGCTCCTTGGTTTAGAACTCCTTAGGGTATATAGAGATAATTCACTATATATGAGAGGGATTTTGATAAGGAAAGGGTCCAGTCAATGACCCAAGAGAGGTTGGAGAGAGTTGGAGCAATGTAGTTTCCCTGTGTTTGCTCATTTGTAAGCCTGAGGGCCTGTTTTGTAAATATTTTTTCCATTGAAGACTCATGAGATATATCATATCAGATTGTTATTTATTTTTTGTTCATATATCTTTTCATCTTTCTTGAATATGATTATTTTTAATTGTTGGCCCTTGGTTATGGAAGCAAGCAAAGATCAAGGAAGAAAAGGCAAGACGAGAACTTCGCAGAAGACACAACGACTGCTACTAGGTTGAAGTGAGGAAAAGAGAAGAAAAGATGGGTCGAATTCCGAGAAAGAAAGTCATTGGATGAGGAGATCGAGAATGATAGATCAGTAAGAAATAAGGATCATGGATAGCTCAGTAAGAGGAAGAAGCCACCATTGGATTCTTTGGAGCACCGTGCGAGAAGGAAGGAAAAACAGGTTGGCGAAGCCCTAAAAAAATGGGTCAAGTTGACCTAGGGTTTTAGACACCTAGGGTTTTGGTATCTAGAGTTTTGACCCTTAGGCTTCAGCCTAAGGATGTCAATGAGCTATTGTAAAGTATAAATAAAGTTAAAGAGGACCTGGGTTGGGTTGGTAAGATAACTTTTGGGATTGTGATTGTTATTATTATTGAGTAAGAAGTATTGTGAGAGAGATAAGTGCTAAGAGTGAGAGCCTTTTGGTATTGTAAGATCTCCAGCTAGGTGCAAAGATCAAGTCCTGCAGCTGGGTGTGCAGGAAGGGAAGAGATCGAGAGAACAAGAGAGAAGATCTACTGGCTAAGAGCACAGATCAGAACTGTATGCTTTATCTTAATATATTATAAAGCATAGTTCTATGGACATAGCCCTAAAGAGAGGGTGAACCATGTATACTTTGTGTTATTTGTGATTGATGCTCTGTTCTTATCATTTGATACTTTGTTATTGCAATATTATGGTAGATCTAAGCTAATAAGTGATATATGCATGTTGTACCGTTCNGTCAATGAGCTATTGTAAAGTATAAATAAAGTTAAAGAGGACCTGGGTTGGGTTGGTAGGATAACTTTTGGGATTGTGATTGTTATTATTATTGAGTAAGAAGTATTGTGAGAGAGATAAGTGCTAAGAGTGAGAGCCTTTTGGTATTGTAAGATCTCCAGCTAGGTGCGAAGATGAAGTCCTGCAGCTGGGTGTGCAGGAAGGGAAGAGATCGAGAGAACAAGAGAGAAGATCTACTGTCTAAGAGCACAGATCAGAACTGTATGCTTTATCTTAATATATTATAAAGCATAGTTCTATGGACATAGCCCTAAAGAGAGGGTGAACCATGTATACTTTGTGTTATTTGTGATTGATTCTCTGTTCTTATCATTTGATACTTTGTTATTGCAATATTATGGTAGATCTAAGCTAATAAGTGATATATGCATGTTGTACCGTTCTAGTATTAGATCCACTTGACATTTCCCTTCGTTGTAGAAATCTTTTTCCTACAACCCCCCATAGTTGCTTTGGGTGAGACTTCATATTCTTCGCAGGTATAGCTGAAAGGGCCAGTAGTTAGGGCTTGTTGGTGTGATCTTGGAGCTGAACCCTAGGTTTGCCCCTGTGCCAACAAATGGTTCTGCTGTCATGATGGGAATATTCTTGAGGGAATGTCAAGGTGGTTTCCATCAAAGACAAAGATTCAAAAGTGGATGCAGGATCATGAAAAGGACTTCACTGAAGCTCGGAAAAAGAACCCTAATCTTAGTACAAAGTATTGGTTGGAGAGACATATTTTTACTGATATACACAAGATATTCTTTGGGGAAATCCATCAAGAACTATATGAGTGGTTAGCTAGGTTGGAAGATACCCAGTTTGAGGTCATATCTAGACCTCGTGTAGTTTGGAGGTCGGCGTTGATCAAGAAGGTCAAGAGAGTTGACATCGCAGTGTCAAGAGCAGTAGATCATTGGTTTGATAGCACCATCGGAGGGTACATCACCGAGTTTGTTGTTGATAGAGTAGAGTCATATAGCCAAGTTGAGAGATATTTCTTCAAGGGACCTAGAGGAAAATTTTACATTTTCTGAAGTTGAGAATCAAGATGCTATTTCATGAGAAGAACATCTTGAAGATACAGTATATCGATCGGACTTAAAAAGGCTAATGTTCAGGAACTTGGACAACGACAGTGACACAAAGGATGGACATACGCGTAGTGGGAGAGTGTTCAGAGAAGTTCATCTTGCAAACCTGTTCAAGAAGAACTACGGAGATGAGGGTTTCTACAGTGGAGAAGAGACAGATCTGACGGATGAGGAGCATTTAGAACCCGCTAGGGCAGAGGAAGAGGAAGCTGAAGAACTTCATCAGGAAAAGCTAGAAACCTCAAGAACTATGCAGACTATTGAAGTAAGTACTATTAATACTCCTGTTGGTTCAGCAACATTAAGCAATCAGAGTAATCAGAGTTACCAGACCATTCAGAGTACTATTACTAGTAGTTCACCACATACTCAGAAAGGAAACATAGGAAGATCTATGGCAGATGAGATGAGACTCCCTATCTTTAGGGTAGATGGATTTGAATATCCTGATCAGCACTGGTTTCTATGTGAAGCCATATGGAATATTAAAAATGTCACCAACGAAGCTGTTAAAAGAACCCAGTTTAGTACTACCCTTCGAGATTGTGCACTAAGTTGGTACATGAAGCTTGTCCAAGGACTTGCACAGCCTAAGCCATTGAACGAGATAAAGAATGCATTTATTGCAGAGTTCAAGAAACCCAATTCAAAGTCACAATGTATTACAGAGTTGAAAGAGATCAAGCAGAAGATAGTCGAACTTGTCTGGGAATTCAACCAAAGATTCAAGACCTTGACAGGTCGATTGAATTTTCAGATCCCAAATGAGCAGAACAAAGAGTGGTTCATTGCTGCCCTCTTACCACACATCAGAGTTCCTCTGATGCAATAGAAGATTGCTTCATAGGCTGAGGCACTAGATATTTCCATGAAGTTAGAATCAACCCCTATGGGAGAATCCAGCTTAGGTATGAGTCAGATCTTGAGTTAGCTAACTAGTTTGTCTCTGCGGGTCAAACATATGAAGAGATATAAGGGAAAATATAAAAGAGAAGACATATGGTGTGTTAGATGCAAGTCAAAAGGCCATGACAAGGATCATTGCCCCCTATTTCATGAATACTTGGTCTCGGGAGATCTAAGCCCTTTGAAGAAAGTCACCTTACCTTGGTGCAAAGTATGTTGAAATAGACATCGCCCTGGTGAGTGATATTACATGCAAAAATATGTTTAGACACCCACAAATTTGTATTACACATCCTGTAAATCTGTGGGGAACAATGATAGGGATTGTAAGGATTATGACCTCATGCATGAAAGGTCAAGAGATATATATATAATTCAAGGCAAAGTAAAACCAGAGGGAAACACTAGGTAGTACAACTCCCCTGGGAGAGGAAACTTCAACCCTCGTGGTGGATTCATAGGACAAGGATGACGAGGAGGTATGGGTTGAGGCCAAGGACAAATAATCTACTACAAATGTGCACAACCAGGACACCTCGCAAGGGACTATCAGAACCCTTGAACTACTTGCAGCTACTGCAACTCATTTGAACATGTTATAGAAGATTGTCTTGTTATGTTGGCTAAGATTTAGGAAAGACGAGGACCTCAGCAGAACCCACAAGTGCAACTGATATATGTTGAACCTCATAGAGAATACCCTAGAGTCATTTTTATAACCAAAGGAGGTGCTGCTACAGGAGAAGACAGACTGACCCAAGGGAATACTGTAGAGGACTCAAGAATCAAGAAAGCTACAGAGAAGACCCAAAATTTTGATGCAAAGAAAGAAATACAAATATCCAAGGAGGAAAGAAAAGAGTTCAAAGTAGATCAAGGTTATTCATCAAAGACATGACCATAAGTAAGAGAATATGGAATGCCTCAGGCATTTGATCAGTCTACTTCGCCAAGAGAAGGAAAAGAGGTAAGCAAGCTCATGGAATTTTTATATACTTGCATTAAGTTGATTCAGGATGAAAGAGTTGTACAAGGGTTACAGAATTTAATCAGATAGTATGATATAGGAAAGATATACCCCTTAATAAATAGGTAAGTACACCAAATCACTAATAAGAGAAGGACAAATAAGGAGTTACACTTAAATTCTCAAATAGGAGAGTATGATATAGACTATGTGGTCCTCGACTTAGGGTCAGAGGTCAATGTCATGACGAAGAAAAATTGGGCACTGATGGGAAAACCTAATTTGATCTATTCCCCTTTCAGGCTCAGGATGGATAATCAGCAGGCTGTAAGCCCCTTTTGTATACTAGAACATGTCCATGTGGACATCTACGGAGTAAGAACATTTGCAGATTTTGAGGTAATTGAGACAGCTGATGATAACTGCCCTCACCCTACACTGTTAGGAATAGATTGGGCTTTCAATAATTCCATTGTGATTGATTTAAAGAAATTCGAATGACATTTGAAAGAGATGGCCTTAGGTTCATTGTGCCTTTAGATCCATATGAAGGTCAGTGATACACAAAACCCATCAGAGAGGAAGACTGTGAATATGAAATGGAAAACATATACAAACTAGCAGCCAGACAACAGGATTACATTAATCCTACGGTCGATGGAAACCTAAGCTGGTGAAGTGACAACACATGTTCATAAGACTCAAAAGAAGCACTGGATAACTGGCAGAATAAAATGTATGAGGTATCTACAAGAATATGTGCTAGAATAACCAGAGAAGTTCGATGGATCGGCACAATAGTAAGTAACTTACCCACCTTTGATGGTCTGAATCCTTTATAAACCTTCTTATCGAACTTTGAAGAAAGTGTACCAATGAAAAAAAGATTGTTGGCAATGGATGAGGCCCTAAAATTAACTCCGGCAACATGGTTGGGGACACACAAAAGAAATATTACAGACTGGGTACAATGTCGTACCTTGATGACATCATGGTTCTTAGCACAAGTAGAAGGCTGCAAAGTTTGGTACACAAGCTGAATCTACCCAAAGGACCATGTGCGAAGCTGCGAGAAAGCCTAGAGAAATGTTCCTCAAGAACAGTGGATACACAAATTCATTAACACACTAAACACGACACCTATCAACTGGTACCTTCAAGTAGAGTTGCGCCTCATCACTACAGATTGGAAAGGTATGACTCAGAATTTTGTAACCACCTTCTTATTTGAAAGTCAATATCCTTCAATAGATCAAGAACTATATATTGTGAGACAGAAATCACTTGAGGAGGCATCCATCCTTCCTTTAGAACAAGAAGAGGACGAATGGTCTGGGCCTCTCCAGAAACTACAAGGTTGTTACAACATCAATGTTGATGAAGATGATGATCCAAGGAAGGTGAACATCACAAAAACAGAAGGATAGAGAGATGTGGAAGGACCTGGAGTTGAGATACCATTCATTGGACAACCCATCAAGATTAAAAAAGTCAATATTGAAACCTAGGAGACACTGAATCTTGCAAATGTTGGAGATTATTGGGATGTTGCTACCATTGACAAGATCACAGAACTACTGCACGAATATCAGGACTTGTTTCTGACCAATTTCACTGACATGAAGGGCATCAAAGGGCCTATGGGATAGATGAGGATCCCTTTGAAACCAGATGCAAAACCAGTCAAATAGAGACCCTACATATTAAACCCTAAATATAAGGAGAAAGTGAAGATTGAGCTCGACAGAATGTTGGAAGCAAGGATTATAGAACCTATCGAAGAATCGGAGTGGATCAGCCCTATGGTGGTACAAGACAAAAATACAAGGGAGATAAGGATATGTGTAGATCTTAGGAAGTTGAATGATGCCTGTTTGCATGACCCCTTCCCTACGCCATTCACTGACGAAGTGTTAGATAATGTGGGAGGCCAGGAAGTATATTCTTTTATAGATGGATTTTCAGGATACCATCAGATCCAGATTGCTAAGGAATATCGCCACAAGACCACCTTTGCAACAAAATGGGGGTCCTACCAGTGTAGAATGATGCCATTTGGATTGAAGAATGCCCCAGCCATCTTTTCCAGGGTGGTGGTCGAAGCATTCAAGGAGTTTCTGCATAAATTTCTAGAAGCCTATTTTGACGATTGGACTATTTTTAGTTTATTGAAAAATCATATTGAATGTCTAATGATAATGTTGGATAAATGAAGGCAGTGTCAAATTTCATTGAATCTAAAGAAATGCATCTTTTTCTCACCATTCGGAATGTTGTTAGTTCATATTGTATGCAAGCAGGGATTGCTGGTAGATCCCTCTAAAATTGCCATTATAGTTGATCTGCCACCTCCTACTTCAGTCAAACAGCTACACACTACGTTGGGACATATTGGGTATTATAGGAAGTTCATTAAGGGATATGCCCAAATTACAACACCCATGGAGAAGCTTCTGAAGAAAGACTGTCAGTTTAGCTGGACAAAAGAATGCCAGCAAAGCTTCGACACACTAAAAAAAAACATGGTCACTACGCCCATTCTGGTTTTCCCAGATTGGACCAAGGAGTTTCATGTACATTTCGATGCATCTTCTATTGCATTGGGATCTATGTTAGAACAACCAAAAACAGGAGACATCGACCACCTGTTAGCTTTTTCTAGCAGAAACCTATCAACAACAGAGGTCAACTACATCACCACTGAGTGAGAAGGGTTAGCCATGGTGTATGCGCTGCAGAAATTTCACCACTACTTTTTTGGAGGGAAATTTAAAATGTTTATTGATCACTCCATGCTCAAATACCTAGTCAACAAACCAGTGTTTGGGGGAATAATCTGCAGATGGCTTCTGCTCTTTCAGGAACATGATTTTGAGATCATAGTCAAGCCAGAAAGAATGAACAAGGGTCCTGGCCACTTGTCAAGGTTGGAACATGGTGAATGTTAGTCCCTAAAGTTGCACTCGACTGCTAAGGGAAAGCTAGGGCATCATTGATTTATTGCAAAATCATTTTGAGGGTTTTATGATTGGGTTTTTGAGTAAGGTGGTTTGAAACTGGTTTCAAGGTAATAACACAATATGAAAAACAAGATTAAAATAGAGTATATCCCATTGACCGAATAATAGGTAAACACAAAGATGGATTAAACTAATTAAGAAAAAGGAAGGTGAAGCCTTCAATTTGTCAACTTCACCATAATTCTTGCCTCAAAATATCATAAAGAAACAAGATGCTCAGCTTGATATCAAACTTGAAAAATACTATTTACAGTAAAATTTTCACTGTATAAATTAAAAATCAAGAATCAAATGCATTGCAATCTGAATATGAATTCAAGCATGAATAAAGAAATAATAGAGTAGAAAAAGAGGGTCTAACCATCCATATGCCTTTGCTATTAAGTGTCAAATTGAACATAATTCCTTTACAATGTGCTTCACAAAAAGGTCCCTTGGGTCTCCAATTTTTCGACCACTTCCTCTCATTCTCTAGAGTTTATATAGAAACAATACATAATAATCAAGATCCAAAAGAAATGGATTTGAAAACATCCTCATCTATGTTTAGTTTCTTGTTTCAAATAATCAAGGAGAAGATCCAATATGATATCCAATTAGAATTGATGAGGTGGCTTGTCAACTGTTGTCCATGAGATTTTTCAGGAAAACAAATCTGGTAAATTCCTGAACATTAGGGTCCAACAATCAATTTGAATCTCTTAAATTGTGATAGTTGTGTAAAAATTGAAAGAGGTTTTGTGAAGGGGCATGTTCCCAACAAAAACCTCTTTTTGTTTCATCAAATTGTTCTCCAGCTGTTCTGCAACCTCTCTTGAAGAAGAAGACTAAAACAAGAAAAAATAACAGAGTATTTCTTGTAGCTTATCAGAAAATTAGCCCTCAAAGATCAATTCAAAGCTCTTAAATGGTGATAGTTGTGTAAAAAATGAGAGAGGTGTTTGTGAAGGGGCATGTTCCCAATAAAAACCACTTTTTTTTTCATCAAATTCTTCTCCAGCTGTTTTGTAACATATTTTGAAGATAAAGACTAAAACAGGAAAAAATAACAGAGTATTTCCTGTAGCTTATCAGAAAATTAGCCTTCAAAGATCAATTTGAATCTATTAAAAGGTGATAGATGTGTAAAAACTGAGAGAGGTTTTTGTGAAGGGACATGTTCCCAACAAAAACCTCTTTTTGTTTCAACAAATTCATCTCCATCTGTTCTGCAACTCCTCTTGAAGAAAAAGACTAAAACAGGTAAAAATAACAGAGAATTTCCTGTAGCTTTTCTAGTTCTTATTTTAATGATTCTTTGCATATAATGGTTCTTCTGCCAATTCTGAAATAATTTTTCCATCATTTCTATGTTTCCCTATGTAGCCACGAGCCTTTGAACCTTTACAAGGCATATCATTGTTGACAAATTTTTATTCTATGTTTTTATCTGAACCATTAGTTACGTTTGGTTCCATTTCAATATATGTTTTCTTGCAATCTTCAGAAGGTGTAGTTTCATTCAAGTTTAAGGCAACACTAGGTTCCTTGGCTTTAACTTGGTATTTTGAGATTAATTCTGAGCTATGTTCTTCCTCGGAACTTGATGAATCTAAAGCTCCAGGTACATCTGGTAAGTAATATAAGTCTACCAAGTAATCTTGTTTTTCTTCAGGGAATTCACTGATTCCTTCAGCCATCTTTTTAGCTTTTGTTAATCTAGTTGAAGCTCTCGTTACAGGGCCTATAGGTGGTGTAAGTATTCCCTTACCTTTCCTGATAGATTTCTTGGGTAATGGGTTCTTGTTTGCTCTTTTCCTGGTACTTGTTTCAACATCTTCAGAGTCATATTCTCTGATTATGGTGTTTTCTTATTTGATTGACGGATTGAACATCGCTTTTGACTTGAGCCTATACTTATTAGTAACCCTAGTCGAATTCCTCCTAGGTTTCTGTGATACATACGCACCTTTACCCTTTTTTCCTTTGATTGCAACACTCCTTTTGTTGGTCGATGGAATTTCAGACTTGACTATAGTTTGAGAAGCGAGGTCATTATCTGACTCTGTTTCTCCTTTAACATCTTCTTCAGGAATCATTTCAATTTCGAGCTCCCATCTAGGTCTCTTACTTCTGCTTTTCTTAGTTACCTTGATATCATAAGACTCATCTTTCACAAGAATTTCATTAGAAATATATAGTCTTTGAGTAATGGTCTTCTTCCCTCTGCCCTTTTTCTGCTTATTGGATTGAGTGATAGGTTTTAAGGATTGCACCAGCCAGTTCCAGGGCTTTTGTAATTCATTCAGGGTAGACATGACTAGGGTTTTGATCAAGACTTGATGGAACAAACCGCCTTTAGCATTAGTGGAGATTGATTGTACTTTGTTGGACATTTTTGTCAAACCTTTAAGCAGAAAATAAGGAAGATTTAAAGGGTAATCATCGTTTAGATGCATCAGTATTCTGATATGGTAGATGTAGACCAATGAAAACCTTCCTTCGCAGGTGATGTACCTATGAATCATCACCAGAGCTATGTGCCATTCGGGTCGAACCCAGTTACAAGGTGTTCCCCTTCTCCAATTTGGATTCTGCTTATCTGGAAGGAGAAATTGATTTACAAATTCAGTAACCATGTTCTCCTTCTTCCACCATCTTTCCCCTCCAACCATAAGCCTGCAAGATTTAGCTATAATCTGCTCTGTGACTAGCATCACCATTTTGTCAATTTTGACCTCGTGACCATCGAAATTCTGAGCGAATTCCATGGAAACCCACTCATCATAACCCTGAAATGTGGTGAGAAATTCAAACCATCCAAAATCCTTGAACCTTTGGGCCATCTGAGGATAGGCCTCAAGAAGTTCGGCTCCTTCTGGTTCTATTCTGGCAACCTTTCCGCTCCTCTTTGGCGCCATTAAACCTGATTCTACAACTGTCGTCTTTGGATTCCAAATTCACCACCTGCAATTGTTAGTTTATCCTGCTGCTTTGAATGGATATTTTCATTTCTCCTTGCAAGCCTGAATTAAACCAACTTCGAACAAGTAACATATAATGATCATCAAGCAACAGGTGATTTTGAAATGAACCCTACGCGCGTGCATAGCAATTATATTCTGAAACTGTTGGATTTGGAAATGATTGCTAAGTTTTCATTGGAGCACACGAACTCTCAATTCATGAATCGTGTCATCATAACTAAATCGGGATAACAGGCGCAAGTTATGGCATGATTATTTGGCACTACGGGAATAGGCTTATTCCCATAGCGCGTTTGACAACTTGAAATTTTGAAATTCAAACGGAATAAAAGGAGACACTTCAATTTTAAACAATGTTTTTCAAAATCAAACTTGAATAAACTATTCAAAAACTGAAATGCAAACCATAATACACTAAAAACAAAGAACGAAATTAACTGGAAACAAAAATTGAAGTGTAGGTAAGAAGGGTTTAGAATAAGGTTTTCTCACTAAATCAAGACAAAATTAGAGACTAACATTGGCTGCTTCTGGGGGATGATTCTCTCCCCGTGAGGCATCAAGAACAAGCAGACCACTGTGCCTTTTCCTCTATGCATCCATGCAATGCAACCTACAAACTTTGTCTTTGCAAACATTCGCATTCTTTTGTGTTGTGCCTAGTCCATTGGGTTATGGAGTCAGCCAATGTCATTCAAATCTGGCCCAAACTTCTGCAACTCTACTCCTCATTTGAAACCAAACTTCCCCTACCAATAGTGCCTTATATGCATTGGGCATGGAGTCTTTATTTCAAAACTAAAACCAAATTTTCTGCTGCAAACCAACAGACTAAAAGAATCTCATACTTGATGGTGAGCTTATTCTTCTATCTATTCCTACTTCTAACCAATAAAAATTGGCTCATCATGTGACTTCATGCTTCCAATGAATCCATAATAACATCAAATCATTTACCAAAGCTCTTTCAACGCGGATAGAAATCAGAGAAGAATTATTTATGTGTAACAAAATTTTAATTTGTAACACATACCTACAACCCTCATCTGATTTAATTCCAAAAATAGCAAGTCTGAAATCTTCTGAGAAACATAAATCCACATAAATGGCTATCAGATCATAGAAAGAAGTAGATTGATAACTGAAAAAGGTTACCTCTGCTTGTTGCTTGAGACTTCCTTATACTAGTTCTGATTGTACATGAAAAATGGGCATAATGTTCTCATAAACCTATTGATCAAATCTAACATTGCCATATGCTGCCTCATATATATGTTCTTGATGAGCAGC
>JASDQU010012082.1:82323-98541 GCA_032191745.1 Picea mariana
AAGAGAGTGCTTACAGACTTCATGAAAGCCTCTGGCACCTCCATAAACGAAAAAAAAATCCTAATTTTTCTTTGTCAACATGCCTCTTTGCATTCAATTGAACATACCCCACATCCTTGGATTCCAATGCAGTCCCCTTCCCTCTAAATATCTCAACATTCCTCTTACCCAAAAACTCTCTTCGACAAACAAACTGGCAAGATCTCCTTTCAAGCCTTGAATCTTGCTTGACCTATTGGAATTTTTTGTTCCTTAAACCTGGAAGCAAGATTAGTTCTCCTTGAATCAGTGTTGMATTGCATTCCCATCTACCTCTTCTTTTCTCTAGTTGCCCCTAAGATTATTCTAAAAACAATTAGAAATATACAGACAAATTTTCTATGGAAGGGAACAKGAACTAGCAGGAAATGCGCTCTCATATATTGGGAAACCTTATGTCTCCCCAAGGAAMAAAGGGGCCTTGGTCTCTGTGACCAAAAATACCTATGTGATTTCCTCAAGGCCAAAATATGGTGGAGGTGGTTGAAAAACAATCACAATCTATGGGCACATTTCTGGAAGGTAAAGTATGTTGCATCCATGTATTTTCAAAATCTCATTGGCATGACAGACTCAGCCAGAGGATCAACAATATGGAATCTGGATCATAAGAAAAAAAACTCAATCCAGGAACATTGATTTTGGGAATTACGGGATAGCTTAGAAACCCGCTTTTGGACTGATTCTTGGCATCAGTTTCCCAAATGCAATCTCTACCAAATCTAGAAAAAATTAAAACCGATCTTCTCCATACCTCCTCTTTGTTGGGTATGTTATATTCTTTGCACGAGTAGTAGAGTCTGAGCGTATGCATCAGGAATGCAAGGGGGTTTGAGTGAAGGTGTACGGGGGAAAATGCCCCCCTCACAGGGGTTCGGGGGTAGCGCCCCCGAGAAAAAAAAAATCCTTGGAAAATGTGTCACATATTTTAGGTGGTTTTTCGGCACATGGTTTCTTTATCGATGGTTTTCTATTTTCATTTAAGGAATTAGGGTTGTTGACTAATCCAGGTCATTGGGTTATGGTTTTGGATGCCACTGGCTCCTATATGTATATTGTATTGTAAACAATGAATGAATACATAATATGTTGGTTTTCCCGGTTTGGGTTTCCAGGGGAAAAATCTTTGTGTAATGTTTTCATTTTCCATTGTATCTTTTATGTTCTTTTACTGAATATATGTTTGCAGTAGATATTGTAAAAGGTTAAAATCTACACTCTTGAACCACTGCATATTTTTGGAAGAATAATGCACCACAAAACCAATGGAGGCAATGGATCTCCTCAACATCATAAATTGGCATGAACTCCTCCATTTATCTAAATCCTCTCTTAGACGAGCTCACGCAAAGACAAATCATGATTCAAGTAGGTCGAGACATATTGCGATGGGGATACTCTTCCACTAGATCATCTTGGTGAAAGAGGCCTATCACCTTCGTGAAAATCACCAAACGCTTCATAAAGATGAAGTCTAGAAAAGAATATGGAGCTCAAACCATTGGCCAAAAATAATGCTTTTTAAGTGGAAAGTAGTCCATGGGAAAATTCTAACATGGGATAACTTAAGAAAACATGGATACATTGTCCCATAAATTTTCCATCTCTGAAATCTTCAGGAGGAAACCATGTGTCATCTTCTAAGAACATGTCCATACAACACTTCTCTATGGGACCTGTTGGCGTCAAAAGTCACTCCTGGATTGTAGCAGGAGTAAGCCTGATGCCCATCAGTTTATGTCACTATTTGTTGATAAAGGGTGATGAATGGAAGTAAACTCAGAACAATATCGTTCTAACTCAGAAACTAGGCCAGGCATGCACAAGTAGATGAGGTCTTGGTTTAACTTCAGACAGTAAGTTGTAATAAGTGTGAGTAGGAGGAAGACTTCTTCTGAGCCCTGAGAGCCCTGTGCCCCTGAAGCCCCTCCTCCCCTGGGAATAGTAAGCGAAGCGCCCCTGAGGAAAACCGAAGGGCTGGTGTAGGCATCAAGCTTCTAATAGCCTATAGAACAAAAACTTGAACACAATAACCTCTTATGTTCAAGAGTAGAAACACTTAAAGAACATAACAGCGTTGTAATAAATCCTTTATCATAACACAGTCACGACAATTCGTGTGAATCAGTCAATCATGAACCCTTTTAGTATGAGATTGAAACCAGATGAAAAAGAGAGTTTCCTTACATTAAACAAGAAAATTTCATATGCAGATACAAAGCCAAGAAAACTAGTGCTTCATTAAAACATTACAGTCCGGAGCTCTGCTCTACCATCCCCCCTTACAAAAATACAAAAACTGAGTATATATACTTAGATAAATTCGCCCCCTTGGTAGCAGGAGGGTAGATGAGACATTAAAGTCCAATTTAGCGTGTGCAGGCTCCTCTGATCAGACGAGGACATCAGATCGGCATGGCTCTTTTAGGAAAACCTGCACATAGGATGATCTTGGGCAGACTACCTGCCAGAACCTCCATGCCTTACATTCATGGCTTGAGCCAAGGTTTCAGCTACCTGCTCAATTTTCATTAATTGCCTTCCTCCACGGTAGGTGGTTGAGACTTCAAGCACAAGGAACGACCATGCGCTTGCTTCCCAGGGCTCAGAGGCTAGCCTCAATTTATTTTGGCTCCGCCCTCAATGTAACCCATGGCCATGACCTAGCGCCTCACTCCAGAGGTGCTTCGACACTTCACCTTTCAGGAGATTCCACCATTCCAGTGTCCAGGATCCTTGGTGACTAAAACTGTGAAATGACCCTCCATATCAGCCGTTGGATCTGGATTCAAAATCAACGGACACGATCCATTTTCCCTTGAACACATTGGCTCCATGCCCCTCATTTTCTTTGTCCCCTTTCCATATGACCTTGTGCTATGACCGTGGGCCTGCACCCAAAGGCACCTTCACATCTCATGTATCATGGATGGAAGGGATTCAACCCTTGTATTTCAAAGTCGCGATAGCCGAGATGGAAACCGGACTTAATCAGGCGTGACGTGTCCCGACTGGATCGGATGACCACAATCATTTTGTGACTTTGGCCCTAAGGGATGAGTCCATGCGCTAAAACTTTTGCAACTTTCGGGCTCTGGCTTACTCGATGACCGTTGATCTACTCCATCAATGGATCCTCACTGCTGAAAACAAAAATGCCCACTCGCTTGATTTTAAGCCCAAAATGGACTTCTTCTGTGTGCTGCGCTTGACGCTCATGAATGCGGCCTTTGAATAAAACACATTTGATGGGTTTTTTAAAACCCATTTCTTTGCGTTTTACACCAAGGGCCTGAAATCAGAGAGAAACACCCCCCTTGCAAGAATTGGTGCTAACATTAAGATCCATGGGGGATAGATTCGTCCCTGCGATGCTCTAAGAACTCCTTGCAGTTTCAGTGCCTTGTTGTTCGGCTATGGAGTCATTTATTAAGTCAAAAATAAACAGAAAAACAATATTTACAAAAACAAAGGAGCCGTCTAAGGCTATAACAAAACATTTCTTCAAGAAATTCCCATTTACTGGGCCATTAAAAACTTCTTCACCCTCCAAATCCTGCAACCTGTATGTGTTATTTAAGAGTACTTCAAAGTTTTTGAAGGGCCCGATCCAGAGGGCATCAAACTTGTTGTGTTTTACCCTATTCTGCCTGGGTGCATCCCACTTAAGCACCAAATCTCCCAACTTGAATTCCTCCTTCCTGACCTTCCTGTCAAATGCCTACTTGATCTTCTGCTAATGACTATGAGTTGTGTCCATTACCTGCTCCCTGATCTATTGCACCTCCACTACTTAATGAATTCTTCTGACCATATGGTCTATCTCTCCTTCATGATCTTGAAAGAATTTCGCTACAGGTAAAGTGAGTTGAGTGGGAAACATAGCCTCCATCCCATAAACAAGTTGAAAAGGTGAGGTTCCCAGRGACTTCTTTGTTGTCACTCGATCGGCCCATAGAGCGAATTTGAGCTTTGAATCCCAGGCCTTCTTATTGTCTTCCAATAATCTTTTAATGAGTTTGAATAGAMTTTTATTGGAAGATTATGCCAGTCCTTTTCCTTGARGATAATAGGGAGTGGAGTGAATTAGTGAGATCTTGAACTTCTCACAGAACTTAACCAGAGGCTCAGACTTGAAAGAAGCAACATTATTAGTGACAATTTTGCTGGGACARMCAAATCTGGCTATGATATCCTCCAGGAAGCTGATAATTACCTTGTGTGAAACACTCCTGGTGGGGATAGACTCTATCCACTTGGTGAAATAGTCTGTTGCAGTTAGGATCCATATGTGCTAGCCACGTGAAGGAGGATGAATTTCTCCAATGAAGTCCAACCTCCACTGCTGAAATGGTGTTGAAGCTACTACAGGATTTAGTGGGAGAGATTTGAGCTGCTACTTTCCTAAGAACCTTTGGCATTTGATGCAAGCTCTAAATTCTCTGCAGACATCAGTGAATAAGGTGGGCCAGTAGTACCCAACCCTGAGAATTTTGTGAGCTATGGTCTTCCAGAAATGATGCCCTCCACAAAGGCCGCTATGGAGAGAAAACATAACTTTCTAGGCTTCCTGTGGGTTCAAACACCTCAGAAACACACCTAGAGGGTCTCTCTAGTATAAGACTTGGTCAGTAAGTAAATATTTGACTGCCTTGAGATTTAAATCTCTTGCCTTGTTTTTTCCCATTCCATCAGGAGGCTTCAAATCTTGCAGAAAGTACAAAATGTCTCTATACTAGGTGCATTCTGCTAGTGATAAGCCACCCTGAGAGATTTTGCTGGACGACTCAGCTTACTGATTTTCTGAGCAATCATTGATGAAGCTAACCCCCAAGGCCTTGCAATTAGATTCAGCCAGCAACTTGTCTAAACCATGCCCTTTAACCAACTTTGTGGGCTTTATCTCCAGGTCAAACTCAAGGATCTTGGCAATCCATTTACCTCTTCTCCCATCTATGTTAGGTTGTATGGGGATGTCTTTCACAGAGGCTGAAGTAACGTATGCATTCACTCTTGAGTGAAAGACATAGACTCTGAAAGCTTTGAGAGCTTTCACAAAGGCATAGGCCTATTTCTCCATGATCTCATACCTGATTTCTGCATCTCTTAAAGCCTTATTGAAGAAGGATATGGGTTGCTCTCGCCCTTCCTCATTTTTCTGCAATAAGACGTCTGTTACTGTATCAAAAGAAGCAAAATAGAAAACTAGGAAATCCTTGGAATAATCAGGACTGATCAGCACAGGTGCCTCATTCAATGCCTTCTTTATCTAGACAAAAGATTCCCTGGGTTCAACAATCCATTTTACTTCATTTCCCTTTCTAAGCATGGCTATGATGTGTTTCACCAACTCAACAAAATTTGAGACGAACCTCCTCAGAAAGTTAATCTTCCCTAAAAAATCTTGGACTTCCTTTCTAGACCAGGGAAGTGACAGGGTCTGAATTGCCTCTACCCTGCTAGGATCAATTCTCACTCCCTCTGCTGATACTATATGGCCTAACAGCTTCCCTTCCTTCATAGAAAACAAATATTTCTTGGGATTTAAGGAAAGGCCAAACCTCCAGCATTTCAAGAAAACTTTCCTCAAGTGACAATAGTGCTCTTTATCAGACCTGGAGAATACTGTGATGTCATCTAGATAGATCACCACAAACTGATCTTTCTCCCCGATGAAAGCTATGTCCATGGCTTGCTGAAACATTTCTCCTGCATTCATTAATCCAAAAGGCATCTTGGCATACATGAAGGTGCCCCAAGGAGTGGTGAAGGTTGTTTTTTCTATGTCCTCAGGCATGACTGATATTTGATTATAGCCAGAAAAACCATCAATCATGGATATCCTAGATGCACCTGTTACCCTCTGCAATATGTGTTCCATGTTGGGCAAGGGATAGTTGTCTTTCTTTGAGCTCCTGTTCAGGTTCCTAAAATCAACACAGATCCCGATTTCTCCACTTTTCTTCCTCACCGGGACCAAATTGGCCACCCACTCAGAATATCTCAAGGGGACAATGATTTGGGCATCTAACAACTTATTCACTTCTCTCTCCATGACAGGAAACAACATGGGATTTATCTGTCTTAGCTTCTACCTAAATGGCTTAGACTCTTCCTTCAGTGGGATCTTGTGTTTAATGACAGATGTGTCATATGTCTTGAGGTCTTCATAGGTCCATGCAAACACATCAGAAAATTCTCTTAATAACTTGGTATATTCGGCCCTCTGCTCTTTGGTCAAACTTATTGACAACTTGACATACTTAGGCTCCTCCTGTGTGCCGATATTGCACTCTGTTGTATCAACATATTCATTTGAAACCCTACCCTTTACCGCCACATCATTCCCATCAAACAGTCTTTCTAAAGGGACTAGTCCCTTCGGAATGTGATTGTTAGGAAGATGAATAATAGGGTGACTAGAAATTTTATTTAAAAATACCTCAGGGTGAGGGTGACTTCGAGATCAGGATCTTGATCAATGTGCAATGCATAAAATTCATCAACAGACTGAAGAAATTTTTTGATTTCAAGATCGTCTTCGAATACCTTCCAATGCTTGATATTGTTCGGTACATATGGCTTATATCTTATCTCAACATCATATTTGATCTTGGCCGGTAGAGGGATCCTTAACAGACTAGCTGAGACAGCTAAGGAATCGGCCAAAGTATTTTCCTCTCTTGGAATAAAAGAAATGTTGAATGCTGAGAAGAAATTATCAATCAGGTCCCACACCTCATCTTTGTAACTCCTGAGCCAAGGATGCTTAGACCAATAAGAATTTTTGACTTGTTGGATTATCAACTCAGCATCTCTGAACACTGCTACCCCCTCAATTCCCATTTCTTTTGCAACCCTTAAACCCAGAACAAGAGCTTCATATTCTGCTACATTATTGGTAGCTTCAAATTCTAGCTTGTATGATAGGGATATGGTTTCCTGAAAAGGTGACACAAAAACCACTCCAGGACCAGTGCCTTCGCTAGAAGAATCTCCGTCGAAGAACATCTTCCAAACAGAGGTGGTTGGAGGAGGTATCTCGTGATTAAAAATGGGCTGCTTTCTAATTTGAAAAGGGGCTTCAGGAGTATCAGTGAGATGCAATAAACTAGACCCCAAATCAGTGTCAAGTGAAAAGATAGGATGAATGGTGGGGTCTGCTTCATCACTAACAATGTAGGCCAACTGAGCTTCTCTGTACAACCTCCTGTGTTCCCCTCTAAAGATTGGAATGGTGGCATATGTGAGATCCATCTGTAATGTTCCTCCAAGCTTTTTAATCCAAGATCTTAACAATAGCATGCCAAACTTGGGGGGAACATCAGCTACTACAATGTCCATGATCACATTCTTCATTGGCGGTTGAAATAAAGAGACCACCAAGTTTTTGATGACTCCAAGGCATCGCACCCTCCTTGAATCAAAAGAGTACAAATCATAATAAGCCTTCATCACTTCCAGTCCCAATTCTTCCATGACTATTTTGGGCATAAGGTTGTGGGAAGCTCTTGAATCCATGAGGCAATTATGCAACACCTTATCATGTATGTTCAGGGACATGTAGAAGGGAGGGGATGAATCATCTATGTCTTCTACCATGGGACCGAGGATGACTACTGGCTTTTCATATTGAAGATTTACTGAGTCTGTGGAAGGCTGGGGGGACTCAAATTGTAGCAGTTTGGAGAGGGACCTTTTGAAATCTTCATTTTTAACTAGTTCTGAGAGGGGTACGGGAATTCTAATCTTTTGAATTTCTTGCTCAAAAATAAAGGAGGAAATAGGCTTAGGAGCTTCCCTTACCTCAGAGACAGGTTCTTTGGCTGATGGCGAAGTATTCTGAGTTTTCTTTTTTTTAGTAGTGATTGTTGTAGGTTTAGTAGGCCTTTCCGCTATGAGGGGTTGATCATGGCTATCAAAATTCCCTTCTTTCTTCTTTGACCTGAGATGGTATCTATTAGGAGTGTTGTTGGCCTTTTCCCCTTTACCCAACTCATTGATTTGAATGTTCATAAGGGATTCTTCATATGCAGATTGAGTCAAATGGGGAAAAGGGGAAGTGTCTTCTATACAGTGAATTTCAAGGTCGAGCTCATCTATCTCCTCTCCTTCCTCATGAGCAACTAGGTTATTTTGGAGGGGGGTTTGAATCCTCTGATAATCTCTATCTTTTCTCCTTTGTTCCCTTGGCAAAGCCTGTGGCACATTGTTGCTAGGCCTCCTGAAGCCTATGTTATTAGTATTTTGGGGATTTCTGTACATGGGCTTCCCTTCTAACTCCCACCTTTCCATTCTAGCCGAAAGCGATTTTAGCAATTTAGTTACCTCATCCATCTAAAGGGGAAGGGGAGAGGAAATAGATGGGGAGGCTTTAGGTCTCTTCCTGGATATTTCTCTATCAGCCTTATTCATGAGTCGGTCAACAACCAATATCTTAGATTCTACTTCCACGGCTGCATCCTGCATGTGAGCAAGAGTAGTGGCTCTCCTTTCCCTCAATAGGAGGCAGAAATTGGGATCAAAAGTGATAGCATAAGTGATCTTAGCAGAGGCTTATGAGGGATTTATTTCAACATGGATCTTATTGTACATTTTATTGAATCTCTTGGAGAAGTCAGAGACAGACTCTCCTTCCTTTCTCTTCAAAGACCCTAACTCTATCATGTAATACATGAAGTCTTCTTTGTCTCCCCGCTATCTCAAAAAGGCATTATCCAAAGCCTCAATCCCATCGATAGATCCAGGAGGCAGGGCCCTAAACCACTTTCTAGCCTTGCCTTCAAGCCTATGGACAAAAATCCTGATCCATATGTCTGCATGCATTGCATGCATTATAACATGATCATCTGTAAAAATGTAAAAGTCTTCAAGGTGTTCTTCTGCAGCTATGTCCCCTTCGCCTGTAAACTTGGGCAGCTGCTTAAGGTATCCATCTGCTGGAAGGGCATTGAGAGGTTGAGGTAACAAAAGGGGAGCATACCTAGCAGCTATTATAGCCTCCATTCTGGTCATGGGGGGGATTTTCTCCTGCCATAGGAATATTAGGTGGAGGAGAACTCGAAGGAGGAGGCTCTCGAACAGGGGATACTAGAAATGAGCTTCCAAGTGAAAGGGGGAATAATGGGGCATTCAGAGAGAAGGCTAAGGGGCTTGAGTCAGCAGACGCTTCTCTCTGTGCAGTAGCAGCAATAGTAATAAGAGGAGGGGTAGTAAATATAGGAGTGGGTAAATCTTCTGTGGTCCTGGTTCTACGCCAAGGTACAGCTTCAGGGGAGAGGGGAGTTACAAGGATTTCTCCCTCCAATCCCAGACCAGGAGGGGAAAACTCAGCAAGAACACTTCTAAAATTTAGGAAATGGGAAACTTCAGAAAAAAGGTCTGCTAGGAAGCTGAGAAGAAGAAAATGGAGTTTCTACAGAAGGAGATGGAAAATTACCTGGTTCAACGGTGAAAGTTTCTCCTTCAGAGGCCTTTCCTTTTCTGATAATCACCTCCAGATCAACTTCAAGTGTAGCTAGAGGAAGTTGTGGATGGGATCGTGTGTGTCTACCTCTGGAAGACACAACTAAAACAACAAGTTCGCCACAGTGGAGTCGTCAGGTGAACAATAGAAATCTCATAGGGCTCTGATGCCTGATGCACCTTCAGAATCAGAGGCTCGATGTCATTTGATCCCAGGGAAAATTTTCAACTTCGTCCCTGACAACAGTGTCAGAAGTCACTCCTGGATTGTAGCAAGAGTAAGCCTAATGCCCATCAATTTATGTCACTATTTGTTGATAAAGGGTGATGAATGGAAGTAAACTCAAAACAACATCGTTCTAACTTAGAAACTAGGCCAGGCATGCACAAGTAGATGAGGTCTTGGTTTAACTTCAGACAGTAAGTTGTAAAAAGGGTGAGTAGGAGGAAGACTTCTGTGAGGAAAAGCAAAGGGATGCTATAGGCATCAAGCTTCTAATAGCCTATAGAAGAAAAAATTTAAGACAACAACCTCTTATATTCAAGAGCAGAAACACTAAAAGAACATAACAGCGTTATAATAAATCCTTTATCATAACACAGTCATGACAATTCATTTGAATCAGTCAATCATGAACCCTTTTAGTATGACATCGAAACTAGATGAAAAAGAGAGTTGCCTTACATTAAATAAGAAAATTTCATATGCAGATACAAAGCCAGGAAAACCAGTGCTTCATTAAAACATTACAGTCCGGAGCTCTTCTCTACCATCCCCCCTTACAAAAATACAAAAATTGAGTATATATACTCAGAGAAATTCACCCCCTTGGCAGCAGAAGGGTAGCTGAGACATTAAAGTTCAATTTATCATGTGCAGGCTCCTTTGATCAGATGAGGGCATCAAATCAGCATGGCTCTTTTAGGAAAACCTGCACATAGGATGATCTTGGGCAGACTGTCTGTCAGAACCTCCATGCCTTACATTCATGGCTTGAGCCGAGGTTTCAGCTACCTACTCAATTTTCATTAATTGCCTTCCCCCACGGCGGGTGGCCAATACTTCGAGCACAAGGAACGACCACGTGCTTTCTTCCCAGGGCTCAGAGGCTAGCCTCCTTTTATTTTGGCTCTGCCCTCAATGTAACCCATGGCCATGACCTAGCGCCTCACTCCAGAGGCGCTTTAACACTTCTCCTTTTGGGAGATTCCACCATTCCAGCATCCAGGATCCTTGGTGACTAAAATTGTGAAACAACCCTCCATATCGACAGTTGGATCTGGCTTCAAAATCAACAAACATGATCCATTTTCCCTTGAACACATTGGCTCTGCGCCCCTCATCTGCTTTGTCCCCTTTCCATATGACCCTGTGCTATGACCGTGGGCCTGCACCTAAAGGCACCTTCGCATCTCGCGTATCGTGGATGGAAGGGAGTCGACCTTTGTATTTCAAAGTCGCGATAGCTGAGATGGCAACCGGACTTAATCAGGCACCATGTGTCCTCCAAGACTAACGGTCCCTATCCTTTCGAGGATTCTCCTGCTAGGAGTTCTCGCTCCTCTTCCTCCAATTGCCTTTCCATACAACCTTGTGCTATGACCATGGGCCCGCACCCAAAGGCGCCTTTGCATCTCATGTATCATGGATGGAAGGGAGTCGACCCTTATATTTCAAAGTCACGATAGCCAAGATGGCGACCGGACTTAATCAGGTGCCACGTGTCCCGACTGGATCAGACAACCACAATCATTTCGTAACTTTGGCCCTAAGGGATGAGCCCATGCACTAAAACTTGTGAAACTCTGTGGATTTGGCTTACTCGATGACCGTTGATCTGGTCCATCAATGGATCCTTGCCGCTGAAAACAAAAATGCCCCCTCGCTTCATTTTAAGCTCAAAATGGACTTCTTCTGTGTGTTGCGCTTGACGCTCATGAATGCGACCTTTGAATAAAATGAATTTGATGGGTTTTTTAAAACCCATTTCTTCGTGTTTTACACCAAGGGCCTGAAATCGGAGAGAAACACCCCCCTTGCAAGAATTGGTGCTAACAGGACCAAAGTGCTACTTTATTCAGGAAAATAGACTTCAAAATTTCCTCCATCATTGAAAATATCTGTACCTGATGAACTCACCCCTTCAATAATTCCATACTCAACTGTGTATGGCATCTCATTCCAATATTTATCATATGGTAAATATGGAAAGAGAGAAATCATCGTATTTTTCACAACAAGTCCATCCAGAGTTTCTCTATTTGGCTCAAAATCAAAAGTAACATTCAAGAAATTCTTAAGCTACAAATATGGTCTGATGAGGATTTCAAAGGAACCTCATCAAAAACTCATATTCTTCAAGACTAGCATATCAATCTCACTCCTTCTCCTCGAGCTTTAAATCACATACCTCTCTTCAGTGACAGTCCCACCACCTGGTCTCCTCCTTAGTATGGTTTTATAAAATTAAATTTTTATGGAGTGATTTAGGTGGATATCGGTGGCCAACCACCTTTTCCAATTGGCTCAAAACAGTTTTCTGGCAATTTTGGTAATTTACTACTTTTAGTAGTTTTTAACTTCCGAGGCCATTTTGAGAGACTAAATGAAGGATTTTTGGGATTGATCTTCTCAAGGATATATGAAGGCTCTGATTGAGCCCCCAAAATGAATCTCCTTGACGATACCTTTCCAATGAGCTATTGGTCACCCCAAATGGAGATCGTATGCAAAAGTTATGACCCTGAGAAGTTGATGTACTAACTTACCCAAACGGGGCCCACATGACTTTTGGCGCTTCATATCCTATTGTTAGGTTTTCTAGATGTCTATGGTTTGTGACATTCTGGTTGATTGTAAAAAGGGCCTTCGGAGCCTCATTGTAATCATCTTCTTGCAAATGAGCGCAGTTGTCACATCTCTTCTCGAAGATAAGTCGCCACCATTCCAACAAGCTTGTTTTCCGCTGCATTTTACAATTTCAGCTTATTTCCTTATTGATAGAAAACTAGTTTTATTGTATCTCTGTTATTCTGTGTTAAGCATCTTTTAATAATTTGTATTCATTTTGTTTTTCTCATAAAATATGGATCATGGAGCCAGTAAAGGCAACCCAAGCCAAGCTGGGTTTGGAGGCACCTTTCGAGATCATAAAGGCATCATCCTTCATATCTTCATAGGGTAATCAAGATTCAATACAAACAACGGGGCTAAATTGTTGGGATTAACCCAAGGACTCAGCAATGCAGTTGATTAAGGATTTCACAAACTTATCATCGAAGGGGAATCTGCAATCATTCTCTCCATGTGTCAGAAGATCATCCACAATACTTCTCCCTCAAAGGTGACAATAAATTGGTGCCTAGATACAATCTTGGACTCCCTCCCTTCTCGTTTATCATGAATCCCAACCACTCTGATCTCCCATGTGAAAATGCATGCCAACAAAGTGGCTGACAGACTAGAAAATCATGGTGTCCAAGGACCTGCCAATTGCCTCAACCAACCATGGCCAGGTTAGGCAAATACCCCTCTCCTCAATGATTGTAAATATTTGGCCTCACAGGATTACTCACCTCCAGCTAAAATTATTAGCGATGGAGATAAAAATTAAAAACATGAAGGACAACCTCTCAAGGACACCAATTTATGTGCAATCACAAGAACATGGGGTCGGTCTTATTCTAGGTTTGCAAAAAAATAACGACAGTAGGATTTTTCAGAATAGGGAGCATCATGAGAACCACAATCCAGAGCCAAAGATTGCAAATTTCTCTCATGATCAGACTGATAATCGACTTGATAAAATTAAAAGGAATGGAACACCTACGACCATCCTCTTTAGAAGAAAATTTTTAATCTTCTGGGCAAAGAGAGGTCTTGTTTTCCATTGGGAAGGCCCAACCAAATGGTCAGTTAATTTGTATTACTTCATTCTCTTGCAAGCTTGCTACTTTCCATCTCTGGGGAAATTTTACCCCCAGCTGGGAAAATTGACCCTGAACCATACCTTTGTATTTAATGCTAGTTAATTTAAATTTATGAAGTTATATATATATATATATATATATATATATATATATATATATATATATATATAGACATCATGAATCAAGATTAGGATTAAAAAACATGACGAGCTCGTAAAACTATTAAAAAATCAAGGTTCTAGACATCCTAACAAGCAAGGGAGTAAATCAAGTTCGTATAGATATTCAACACCACCACCTCCCTATAATCCATTAAGAGGACCCCAATATCATCCCTTCATGATATACCCACCCAGGGCCAAAATAGAACTTTCAAAATACAACGGAAGAGAAAATCAATGTGTGGCATGGTTTAACAAGGCTGAATAATATTTCGATATATATAACATTACAATAGATGAAGAAAAAGTGAAATATGCTACAATTGGCATATGTGGCGGAAAAAAGAAAACCACTCATACAACTTGCATTCTTTTAAAAATGATTTTTTCATGAGATTCCAGGGAATCACTAAAAATGAATTCTTTTTGAAACTCACTAGAATACAACAAAAAGGAAGTTTTGATGGATGCATGCATCAATGGGAAGCTCTCTCCACATGAGTATTCAGGTAATCTATAGAGAAATTACTCCAATCTTATCTAGGATATCTTAAACTGCATATCCAAAACGAATTAAAAATGCATCATGTTCCATTCGTTGAAGTAGCAAGGCCTAATGCAGAGAAGTAAAGATGTAGCATATTCCATTGGAGAAGGTTCCTCTAAGCTGGATAAGATTGGCTATCTCAAAATAATAGTTGAAACAAATTCCATTCTCCTGAGCAAGCTATCAAGCACCTATCTTCTCTAGAAAATTACAAGATTTTTTTTATTTTTTCATTTCCTTCATGTCTTACACTTTAATGACGTTGATTGAACTCATATCTTCTATCAAAATCCTACAACTTGTGTCATCCACCATCAATATCGTTCAAAAATAGTTCTAGTGCAATTTTTGGTATGCATTATACTATAGGGAGACTGCAAACCAGATAAGGAAGAGAAGGAAAATGAGTTAATCAACTAAATGACAGAGAGTGCTCGACCAAACCAGGATAAAATTCGATCAACAATGAAATAGAGCGACTCAATTGTAAAAAAATCAATCAAACTAAAGGGAATCTACCTCAAGACGAGAGTATACCCATGAATAGTTGTGTACAATATGTACATGTGTCGTATGTCCTGTAGGAAGAAACATGACATTCCAGCAAGGGAACTCGATCAACTAGTAGTTCAAATATCTAGTAATTTAGCCAACAAACAAGAAATTGCATCCACGGGTAATTCCTCCACAAACATGTATCTTTGGGACTACATATAGTCACACAAAGTGTGTGTGCGTGATTAAGGGAGAGTTGAAATGTCAGGTAGAAATTGAATCGCCCATCTGATTGATAACTTACAGTCTAGGTGAATGGTTGCAACAATTAATAGTTGTCTAGTGGATGCATATGGCCAAAGGGAAAGAAAAAGTACCAAGAAAGAGATGATTTGATCCAAAGTCTAGCCAACTTCAATAAAAAACTCACCCAACATTCATAACATTATTAAAATCCTAATTTGGCAACTTCCTACGGAAATGCAACAAACAAATTCTAGTATTTGTTCATCTCATACTTCGACTGAAAATGGATGATGGGCATTCAAGAGCTATTGTGGTTCTTCATTTCCATCAAAAATCAATTCTAGGCAGCAATTTAAACTAGAAATAGACAAGAACATAGCTATTAATCAACCACAAAGAATTATCTTTAATCTATGCATTCATACAAACTAATTCCTCAACAACAAACATAACAATCAGTGACAATGAGCACAAATAAAACCAACTTCGAATCGGGCTCAATTATTCATTCTAGCAATATTTGGTTACAATGCATTCTTTTATTTTTGTAAATTCTCCTCCTGAATCCAAAAGACCCATTGGGAGTGAAATTACATGAGGAACTAGGGAGAACTAAAGTAATGGGAAGGCCAACAGGTTCACCTTTGATTTCCCATTCCTCACTCTTCTCTCCTATTTCATTTTTTCTATTTCATTTATTTCTTTGTTTTCTTATCTCTTTTGTCTCACACACTTTACATTTTAATTATTTTAAAATGTATTCATAACCTTCATAAATTGTCAAAATAAACTTACAAGCACTAAATATTACACCCATTAATTGGTTCAAATCCATTTCAGATCACACCTCCCCATTGAGAGGCTTTTTGGTCTCCAAAATCTCAAGGAAAACAATCTAGATCAATGTGATTTTGTTTTCTTCTCTGGAACATGGCTATGATGCTAGTTGTTGGATAAAACTCTAACTATGTCTCTAGCTACTAGCTCTGGTCCTTCACTATGGCTTTGACTTTGATTCTGGATTTCTTGTCCCCGCAATGCATAATTCTACTCACTGAATCTCAACTCTGAGTAATTTCCATACTGTTATCGGACTAATCGGTAGGTGCGGACACTAACTAATCTCCCTAGATCCACCTAGATCTAGAACAAAACACACCAGAACATGACGCTTTCCTTAAGTTTTAGATATTGAATTTACTAACCAAAGAGGGATGAGTGACATACCATTTAAATGTCGCTTCCTCTCGCCATCGCCATCCTAGCTCCGTTCCAACACTCATACAATGATGAACCTATAAAAGAACACAACCAAACAAAGTGATAGTAATAGCA
>JASDQU010012082.1:98636-121608 GCA_032191745.1 Picea mariana
ATTATTGTATCATATTAAACGTGAAAGAGAGATTACAACCATGGCCTTGATGTCGTAAGGTCCCTTCCAATTGTCCTTCGTTCCCCACACACTTCCACTCCAAGAATTATGAGAGCATAGATCTAATACTACTCACAATCTATCTTGACAAAGCAAATCTCAAAGCCACTCTAACCAAGCTAACAATCCCAAAAGCTCCAAAGCTAACCAAAGCTATGGCTAACTTTCTCCATGAGAACTCCTCTCCTTTTATAAGTTGAAGAGGATAAGGTGAGGAGGTTAGGATGATCCCATTAAATCATGAAAGCGAGTAAGATCCAAACATTCGGATGCCACCTCACCATAGAAGTTTTTCCTTCTAGAAGATTCGAGAAAACGCTTGTTTTTCCCACGTGTAGGCATTCTCGTACCCTACCTATAGAGAAACCTGCGAACATATCGCACCCTAGCTATGGTGAAACCTGCGAGAAATGGGCATTCTCACACCCTGCCTATATAGAAACCTGCAAACTTCCTTTTTTACAGGGTTTTTACAAGGGAAAATGCAACTTATTTTCTCACGAAAAGTTCTTCTCCCTTCTCTCTTCAGGTACTCAGGCCACTAACCCCTCTGAAGGCAACAGATAGGTTTACATCATTAATGGTCATAGGGATGACGAAAATAATGTGTAACACATACCTCAACTCCAAACTCAACATTCATTCCCATCTCCCTCATTGTCTGGGATGTAATCCAGCTTGGATACCAATGAATTCAATTTGAATGTCGATCTTATTGTTTAGTGTGACCCCAACATGCTACCATGATGCAAAAACTACTCAAGGAAGGTGTGGTTACATTCCTTTTCTAGAATCAATTGCTTCCTGACATGGAAAAAAATCTTTGGTGCATGCACATACTTCTCATCATGGATTTCTCAAGAACTACTCCTCCAAGGTCCTTGAACCACATGCATYAGTATTTAGCACATCTTCAGGAAGGAAAATGTCTTTTGGTGATTGAAGGTAGTAATTGGAATGGTGTTTCCTTAGTGGTTGGAATCCACCCAATGTCCTCTTCAATGGTGATGCAGACCTCTTGTGGTACTATCTCTCCTTGGGAAACTTCTTCTCGTTAAATTGGAGATGCATGMAACTTTTTGTCTCTATTAGGCTTCACTTTCTTCATTATCCTCTTTGTTGTGCAAGTTCAAGGGTGAATTCACCAACACTTCACTTCCCAATGTCCACTTAACTTGCAGTGGTGGAAAATTTCATGTTGCTACTACAAGGACTGCTTGACATACTCCTCTCCATATGCCTCTAATTTCACCATTGGATTGGAGAAGTATTCTCTCCATTTCTCCTTTGAAATAAATCTATTTTTTGTCATGTGGTTGGAATCTCCCAGCAAGATGCCACCTAATGACCTTTCTTCCCACACAAAAAACATCCCATTGCGTACCAATAGCTCAGAATGTTATGGCATTTCTTCTTGCAGTAGTGAAAAATAAGGGATGTCTTGTTTTATGAAGACCTAATAGTATTTTCGTCTTCTCTCCTTCTCTGATTGGTTTGTTGCTTCTTCTAATTTTAGGTGTAGGCTAAGTCTCTGATCTCTTCTCATCATTACCCTTCTTCAATCCACCATAACAAGACCGATGTGGTAGTGGGATTCCACCTTAATGTACCATTTCTCCTTCTACTAAGGAGAAGGACAACTATGCCATGCATTTATCCTTCATAAAAGGGTTCTTCATGGTCATGGGATTTTCCACTCTTCCATCAAAGCCTAGACCTTCATGTTTGTCCCTCTGTGTAGCTACAATGGATATTAGGATTTATTGACTTCTTGTTATAACCCTAAATTGCACCATACATGCTTACCTAGCATCAGGCCATCTCAGATCCCTTCTTTGCCAAAGAACTGTTGAGCAACTCTTTAAAAAACCTCTTTTATAAGGGCCCATGCACCCTACTCCATTACTGCACGCGTGTACACACTAGGTGACCTAAAACAGTCTGCGTGGACTGACAAAAGCATGAAAAAAGGAAATTTGTCGACGGAACACACTGCTCTGGGTGAGTTAACTGAAACTCTCGGCCATGCATAGCCGAGGGTTCGTCCAAATACCTAGCTTCTTCTAGCCTATAAAAGAAGGGCTAGGGGTCCCATTTGGAGGAGGAAAAATATAGCAAAGAAACTCTGCCCATTTGCATATTCCCATTGTCCCAACCCTTTAGCCATCCTTGTGCTAGAAGAGATACAAAGAAAAGAAGTTGGAGGATAGTTGAAGAGGAGCCTAGGATTAGGTTCGTGGAGTGGTGGCCGGTCTCAGCTTTTTGTAAGTTGACTCATTCAAAGTAATAAAGAAAATGATTTTCCCATCCTAATTCATGAGTTATTCATAATTTGTTAAGTACATGTTTGAATCTCTAACCTGTTAGTCTATAGGTAAGATGAATGTGTAGTTGTTCCTTGTCTTGTATGTAGGTTAGCGTTGGAAAGAAGAACTGTGAACAAGTGATCAAGTGAGACAAGGGATCGACATCAAACGCCTGGAACAAGGTAGGTTGATCTAGCCATGTTTTACTGAAAAGAAATAGGATTTAAGTCTGGGGACGAAGATAGAAAGTAGATTTTCTCTTGATCATATCTGCATGCAAAGAATAACCCTATTTGCTAGTCTGTAAGGAGATTTCCCTCACAACATAATTGGCAACCATACTGGGGAAGTCTCTAGGGTTCCTAGGAATTTTTGGGTAGTTTTTAGAAAAAGACTGGTTTTTCTTGCTGGTTTTTTTCTAGTTTCTGTAAAGTCTGAGCTAGCAGAGAGTCTGGTTTTCCATACCATCTTTCTCTTATTTGCTTGACTATGCTTTTCAGGACCCACAGAGGTACACGCAGCCTGCATAAGGTCTGCACGCGTGTACCCATGCCCTACTCTCTTACAGCCCATGTGTGAACGCTAGCTGAAGAAGTAGCAGTAGTGTGTAGAGCCCAGAGAATTTTTTGAGGCATTCATCCTCTTCCCTGTTAGAATCAGACATTCTCAGGGGTTTTCTGGAATTCTGTCTGATTCTTGGTTGTTTGCAGTCTTATCTCAGATTGTTTTGCTTTATGATTTTTCCTTTCTTGGTTTGCTTTTTCTGTTAAAAAGAGTGTCCAAGCCTTCAGGAGATCCTGGTTATCAATATCAGTGGTCTCTTCCTGGTCTGGGTTGTTTGTTGTTGTTTTTTCTCAAAGTTTAGATATACATGCGACCTGTACAAGGTTAGCCCGCGTGTACACGCCCTCTGGCTCTATACAGCTCAAGTTCACACCCTTTTTGTTGGATTATCAGTAGCGTGCTTGGGCAGGATAGTTTTTGTTGGGGGTAAGGCAACCATCTTTTCCTTTGATAAGAGTTATACCTCTCAAGTATTTGAATCTTTGTCTTAGTAGTCAGTAGCTTAGGATTAATCTTAGCCTTAGCTTGATTTTTCTCATTTTAAAAAGTTGTCATCAAAAAGAATTTTTTATGGGTTTTTAGACAAGTGTGAGAGTCATTTTTTAAAGTTGCTAGTGTGTGATTTGTTGAAGTGATTCTTTGTGATCTGGGATTAGGCCAGAATTTCTTTTCTTGGTTTTTACATGTTGGTATTTTTCCGTTTTGCTTTATCAGCATTTAAATAAATAAAAAATCTCTTTTCATTTTCTTGTTTGGTTGAAGAGTGTGTTTCTGCATTATTAGCCAGGGAAAAGTCATTTATTTCATAAGTTTTTGTAGTTTACTTAGATCATAAGTAGCTTGTAGTCAAGTGAAATTTCTTTTGAGTTTGCTGTCCAAAATCTTAGAAAATTTAAAATATATATATATATATATATATTGAAAAGTTGTTAAAATTTTGCATTAAGTAAAAGTTTTTGTTTCCATCTTTTTTATCCATTTTTTCTTTCGTCTTTTACACGTCATCAGTTTCACTTTCATACCCCTTGACATAAGACAAAGACATAAAATTAATGCTAAATCTAAAATTTATTAGACTTTTATGTTTGTAGGGTTAACCAACTAGTTCAGGATTAGGGCCTTGAATTAGGTTGGAGAGGAAACTCTTCAAGGCCATTTAAAATCAAACATTGGAGTCTGAGCTAGGGAGTGTCTAAGTCCAGTATCATGAAATTTATCCGGGACCCCCCTCTAACACAGGGGATAAACATGAGGTCGCGTGCAGAAAGGTAGTGGAGATAACCCCTCCAAAGCTAGACCAATCATAGTGGAGAACACATATAGAGGGCTTATTTTGGGATTCTGTCGATTGCATTTGCCATGGGGCTTCATGGGTCTCGAATCCGTTCAAGGTCCTCGGTTGTCTTTCGGACCACTTTCTTTCGATACCCTTGACAGGTTTCGGGCCCGATACCCTGCTCATTGTGGTCTACCCGACTTTCGACTGTACCCGCCTGGTGATTGTTCGTGCGCTGGCAACCTAGTTGCCTATCTTTTTTAGGGACATACACAGGTGACTGTAGGGGTATACCGCAGTACCTAGGACATACATCGGGCCACACTTTTCAGAGTATACCCAGAGGGTGTATCCATGTTCGAGTTGCACTTGCACCGGTAAGTTGCTCTAGTGTTGGTTGTTGTAATTGTTCNAGGTGACTGTAGGGGTATACCGCAGTACCTAGGACATACATCGGGCCACACTTTGCAGAGTATACCCAGAGGGTGTATCCATGTTCGAGTTGCACTTGCACCGGTAAGTTGCTCTAGTGTTGGTTGTTGTAATTGTTCTTCCAATTAATTTAGTGTTTATCCGTCTTATCTTCTAGGGACTTTTTTAGTGTGTGTTACTTTTGAACGTTTAGACTACCCTAGAGTGTCTTTGATCTTCTCAGACAGTGGAGGATCACGAGCTCCGCCAGTCACAAAGGCTTCTTGGCCTGCCGCCGGTTACACTGGAGCCACCCCCACCACCATTAAGGCAAAAGTTAGACCAACAAGGGTCTTTTGAAGCAATCGGGTTACAAGAAATTGTGCCCGACCAACACCCGGAGGAATTGATAGTTTTTGAACTTGAAGTGAACACTCTTGGCCTGGTTGAAACCCTAACCATTGATTTCTTGGCACCTTTCATCGTACCAATTCAATTTTACAAGCACCATACATTGTTACACACAACAATGGGAACAAATGTTGTTACTCCCTCTAGGAATTCTTCAATTCCCACTACGGTTGTCACCATATGAGAGTTTTCACCTCCTAACCCACTGTCACCGATCTGAGCCACAATGGTCTCGACTGCTTCTACATCGCACAATGGTCTGATCCCTTCTTTGGCGGTTTCCACAACCCCTTTCACACCAAGTGCGACAGGCCCTCCATTCTCATACGGGATGCTTAGTTTAGGTACAAGTCCTGTACTTTCCTACTCCACTTTACAGACTTCAGGTCTGGGGCCAAGGAGCTCTAGCGCTCCTCTGCAAGGTCACATGGGGATCATTCTTGCTCCTTTTAATGCTTTCCCTTACGGAGGAGGTCATATCCCTCCTTCATCCCCTTCACTCGGTGGCTCGCATCAACAATCCGTCAGGCAACCTACATACCATAGTTTATTTGGAGCAGGGAGTCAAGGACCACCTTCGCATAGTATGTCGATAGGTTCGACACCGTTTTCTTTGGCCAGAACATTTGGAAACAATGCCTTCTCATCATTCGCTTTCCCAACTGGGGTGAATCCAAGTTTTGGGCAATCTATTCCTATGCAGGGTACTATTCCTGCACAGGGGGAAAACCTAGGAACTTCTTCCCCATCGGGACCTTGGAATTCTGGGCAGGGATTCGTTCCCTCATCCAGAATGTTGATCTGGGGTAATTATTTTGACAATCAATGGAACCCTAGACAAACTACTATGCCCATCCCCATGGGACCAACATGGGGCAACCCTTCCTAGAGTCCTTCAAATATAATGCATGCCCAACCATCTATGTCCTATTTCGGAAATCAGCTGATGATGTCTCCACATATGAAAAATCCATATGCTGGCCAGGGCCATGGTTTCTACCAAAATCCAAGCCAGCAACCAAACTTTTCCTAGTAACCTGGTGCCAGTCAAACTCCAGGCCTCTTTTTCCCAAGTTATCACCAACAACCCAAACTACCCTTCCTGACGACTTTGCACTTGCCCGATTTGACAAGGTTGTTGAATGACCCCATTTTTCACGATCCGCGTTGGCCTCCTATGCCGACGAAGTTGCCTTCAGACATTCCAAAGTTCGAAGCCAAGCCTAACGAAGATCCAGGAGATCATGTGACTACCTTCTGCCTTTGGTGCTCATCTAACTCATTGAAAGATGACTCCGTACAGTTGTGATTGTTTCGATGTACTCTCATTGGGAATGCTGCGAAATGGTACATTGAGCTCGATCGCTCAATATACTCTTCTTTCAGCGAGATGGAAATAGATTTCCTAAACCATTTCCAGTTACCTGTGAGATATGATGCTGGCATAGAGCTGCTGGCCAATTTTGAACAGACGACAATGGATCATATCTCTGATCACATCCAAGAATGGAGATGCTAGAAGAGTCTAATTAAGGTGCAAGTCCCACCAGCATTCCTTCTTGAGTGGTTCCTTAAGTCTTTGGTCCCGTAGTTATCCAAAGATGTCGCAACGTTGGGAGTATTCTCCAAAGAAGACGCCATCATGAGGGCTCAAAAATTTGAGCTCATATATTCTCAATTTGGTTTATTATACAACATCTTGCCAGATGCGCCATGCTCAATACTAGATAAAACTAGACAAAGAGTTGGACCACATGCAGATGGTATTGTTGGTTCCGCACAAACAAAGCCCACTGAGCAATTGACGAAGCAGTTGTAGAAGTTATCTATACAACACATAGTGGCCAGCCAAACTACTACTTTGGCTACTCCCCCTACCAAAACATCGGAGGTACACATAGTGCAATCGACTAACCCAAAGGCCACCCAACAGCCTGAAGGAAAGAAAAAAAAAATGAAAGAAGGGTAAGGGGGATAAAAAACCTACCGATAATGCTGGAGGGGACAACATTGAAAAATGGAAGGCGAGGTATCCATGAAAATTGTGTGCAGAATACCACCCGACCCATCTATGTCCTCGGCTTGCAGAAGCCCAAAAGTTTGTGACGCAGCAACAACAGGCTGTGTTGACCAATCCATTTCAACATGGGCAAAATCTAACCCAAGCCTCTGCGAGCACAGAAGGGGGAAACCAAGACCCCTCTCCACTTGTGAACAACACCGCATCCGCGAACATATATATGGTGAGGGGTGATGCTTTTATATCGACTAGAGTGCATGACTATAGTAAACCAAGCACTTCTGAGAAGGGTAAAGAAGCTGAACTCCCATCTCTTCCTCTACAGATTGAGAAGATGTTGGGAGAAACAATGACACACATTCCCAAAGGTGCATTTAAAAAAGCTTCTCATAACCCAAACACAAGGGCCACCCAGAACTACTCTGTGGTCAAGGATTTATCACAAACCCCTTGTGCGATGTTCACTTTGGAGGTCCTCCAAAGCTGCCCTTCCCAAAGGAAAGCCTTGTTAACCACTTTAGGATCTACCAAGACTTGTAATCCGGGTATAATCATACTGGATACAACCGACTTAAAACCTTGTCTACCTTACCACGTAGCGTTTCAGATAGTAGTGGCTTATCCCATGAAAAATTTTACTCGAAATATCTTCTGCACGATGTTTGATGAGGGCGCCTCGACATGTGTTATGTCGTTGGCATGTTGGAAGGTCATTGGCCAGCCCGTTTTGTCTCCGTCGCCTACTCTCCTCACCGCTTTCGATGGTCGTTCGTTCCGACCACATGGTATCGTTCCTTCTTTCCCCATGCAGTTAGGAGGGAAGACCATGTGTGTCAAAGTAGAGGTAGTCGATGCTCCCCTCGACTATAACCTCTTATTAGGAAGGAGTTGGACTTATGCCATGCAAGCTGTGGTTGCTATAGTTTTCCGGGTCTTGTTGTTTCCACATGAGGGCCGGATAGTGACCATTGATCATTTGTCCTTCTCCAGACCTGAATCTGCTTTGGGGGCATCCACGGTCCCGATGATTGATAATCCTAAACCAGGTGTCATCAACATAGGTGTTGGTTTGTGCCCATCTTTGATGGGTACCTTTGATTACCCACCCCCTCAAGGCAATATCAAGTTTATATCCAATCACCATAAGGTTGAGATTTTTCAAGTTTCGTCATTCCGCACAACTTACTTCGATGATCCGTGGTCACTTCCTTCCCCATCGGCCATGATGAATGGGACAGGGCACCCAAGAATGTCCATGCCCTTGTCCACAGCTGAAGTAGCATACTCTTTAGTCCAACAAACTTCAACCCACACTGATCCAGCTCCTGCACAAGAGTTAGATCCACTTCTAGAGCCTATTTGGGCTCAGGATTCTCTCGCTCACACCGATTCATTCGACTTATTCTTTCCCTCTAATGAAGAAATAATTGAAGCAATGACTAGTCCGGATAAACCATAGGAATATCTTCATCATAGATCATACTTTCTCCCAGAGTTAATCCGAATTGAAGCGGGAGAATTCACCATGACTATGATGGGAGATAGGTCTTGTCCTATTAATCCCTTAGCTACACATGAGGTTTATGTTGAGGGTAAAATGGAAACTATCGCTGAAACCTTACCAATCAATATCTCCCAAAACCCTGGCATCGTGGAGAATGTCTTCGTCAGATCAGACTGCTCCCCCAAAGAGATTCAAATATACACAGATCTTTTCAAACAATTTTGCGATGTTTTTTCCTGGTCTTACAAGGAAATGTCGGGCATCGATCCAAGAATAGTCGAACATGAAATCACAATGTATCATGATGCCAAGCCGGTTCGATAGAAGTTTCATCCAGTTAATCCTAAGAAAGCAGCAGCGATTAAAATTGAGGTTGAAAAATTGCTAAAAGATGGGTTTATATATCCTATCCATTTGACCCAATGGGTGTCAAACCCCGTGTCAGTCAATAAAAAACAAGGCACGATTCGTGTATGTACTGACTTCCATGATTTGAATAAGGCATGTCCCAAAGATAATTTTTCCACACCATTCATCGACCATATCATTGATGAATGTGTGGGTTGTGAATCCTTTTCTTTCATGGACGGTTTTTTGGGATATAATCAAATTCAAATCAAACCTGAAGACCAACACAAAACAACATTCATCTTCCCATGGGGTACATTCACATATTGTAAAATTCCTTTTGGTCTCAAAAATGTTGGAGCCACCTTTCAGCAGGCCATGTCTTTTGATTTTCATGACCTCAAGCATATAGTCAAGGCTTATCTAGATGATTTAGCATCGCGATCTTGCAAGAGAATGGATCATCCCACAGACCTCCAACTTATCTTCGAACGTTGTCGCTAATTTCGGATTCGCTTGAATCCCAACAAGTGCATCTTCTACATAACGTCAGGATGATTATTAGGTTTCATAGTGTCAACAACAAGGATCATGGTCAATCCTCTCAAGGTTGAGGCAATAATTCAGATGCCCCCCCCCCACGCACAATCCTTCAACTTCAGAGTCTACAAGGCAAGGTGAACTTTTTACGACGCTTCATCGCCAAATATGCTGAGATCACCAAGGGCTTTATGCACTTACTAAAGAAAGAAGTTCCCTTTTACTGRGACGATGTGGCTCAATGCTCTTTCGACACATTAAAACACGCCCTCACAACTTCCCCTCTGCTTCGGCCACCTAACTATAACAAAGATTTCTTATTATATCTGGCTACAGCAGAATCAACCATTGGCATGGTTTTAGTTCAGGAAGATGACTTGTTCTCAGAATATGTGATCTATTACCTGAGCTAAGCCATTGTAGGACCGGAACTCAATTATTCTCACATCGAAAAACTTGCGTTGGCAGCAATTCATGTTGTTCAATGGTTCCGTCATTATGTTCTGTTTCGCAAGACCATTGTCATTGTTGTCGTGAATCCATTCCAGTACATGTTGACACGATGGGTAATAGGCGGAAAAATCAGTAAATGTATAGTCATCCTCTAGGAGTTTGAGTTAGACTTCTTTTCAGCAAAGTATAAAAAGTCACTGGTCTTTGCAGAACTTATTTCGGAACTTTCGGTTGAGTCAGGTGACATTGTGCCTAAAGAATCACCTATCCAGGGAGATATGTTTTTGATAACATCTTCGAATCCCTGGTACGGAGATATACTTATCTATCTCTAGACTTTGAAGTGCCCCACCTCTGCTTCCCGTGACGAGCGTCGACGTATACGCCATCAGGCTAAGAATTATCTCATAATCGAAGATACATTGTATCAAAGAGGTGTAGACTGCATCCTACGCCGATGTCTCACTCATGAGGAAGCAATTATCATGCTTAACGATTTCCATACTGGAGCTTGTGGCGGTCATTTGTCTGGGTTGGAAACAACCCAAAAGATTCTATGAGCAGGTTACTTCTGGCCGACACTTATCAAAGATTGTATCGAATCGGTCAAGAAGTGCCATCTGTGCCAAATCTTCTCTCAGAAGATGAGGGCACATCCCACTCCCATGTTTCCTGTCATCACAGTTGGTCCCTTCACCAAGTGGGGGATTGATTATACTACTTGCAACCCTCCTTCAGCAAGGGGGCACCACTATATCATCGTAGTTATAGACTACTTCACAAAGTGGGTCAAATCTATGCCAACGTTTAAAGATGATGGAGAGACTGTAGCTCTCTTTTTATTCAATCAGATAATAGCAAGGTTCGGCATCCCGAGGGAGATTGTCACTAACCATGGTAGTCACTTTCAGAACCAGATGATGACTGAGTTAACATCAAATCTTGGGTTATGATAAGAACATTCATCACCCTACTACCCCCAAGCCAATGGACAAGTGGAAGCTGTAAACAAAAATCTTAAGATTATTCTACAGTGAACTATCAACTCAGCCAAGTCAAACTAGCATTTGATGTTATACTCAGCATTATGGGCTTACCGAACATCTGTTAAGACTGCAACCGGTTTCTCACATTTTCAACTTGTTTATGGGATGGAGGCAGTCTTGCCCATTGAATGTTAGATCCCATCTCTAAAGTTGGCAGTAAAATTATTGCCAGACACTTCTCCACTCGAAGAATGGTTACTATACCTTGAGCAGCTCAATGAGTAGCATCGTATGCGGCCCTAACCAACGAGGCTCACAAACATAAGGTCAAGTGTCAATATGATAGGTCCATTCGTCCTCAGATTTTCTCTGAGGGCGACCTTATCCTGGTCTATGACCAAGATAAGGACCCCCTAGGGGCAGGCAAATTCAAACCCATGTGGTTCGGACCTTTCATCATAAAATAGGTATTAAAAAGGGGCACTTATCATTTGGTTGATTTTGAAGGGAATGATTTGGTAGAGCCTAGAAATGGACTCTACCTCAAGAAGTAGTACTCATAGGAAAGTCACTATGGGTAACTTTTTGTAACATATGTATAGTCTTTGTACTATTACCTTTTAGTTTCTTTTAGTGTTATGGACGTGTCATTGATATTATCTTTCGTCACTGTGGCAGATGTCAAGTGATTCTAAGGTGTTCGTTGGGTATGTAGATGGTGCTAGTCGGCACACTCGGAGGCTTGCCTCTGAAGCTTGGGTAATCTTTACACCTCAAGGCCAGTTATTATCTTCTAGAGGTATATGCTTAGGTGACACCACAAATAATGTTGCTGAGTATAGCGCAGTTATTGAGTTTCTTCGTGATGCTTTGTCATTGGGTATCTCTCATATTCGGGTCTATCTCGACGCTCAATCGGTTGTGTCTCAGTTAAACAGAGTGTACCGAGTCCATGATCCAACTTTACACTGACGATTCCTTAGGGTACGTCTCTTAGAACGAAACTTTGATTATATTACATATTTTCATGTTCCTAGGAGATTAAACCAAGTTACATATACTCTAGCTAATCAAATTTTAGATTGGCATCTTGCACCCATATGAAAGAACATTAACATAAGCATGTAAATACATTTTTTCACACATGATCCATAAGACACAAAAGACCAAAAAATCATATATAATATCATAAAGTAACCAGAGTACATCGATAGACTCAAGCGCCTCAAAAATAGGACCGATAACGAGTCACAAGTTTTATACCCTCAAAAAATATATATACAAGTAGTGCTCATGGCATGTCAAAATAGCTAAAGTCAGGGCCTGTGGGCCCTTTTATACTGGTCCACGGCATTGGCTAAATGTCGAAACAACCGGACCCATGTCCGTGGTGCCCCCACTACATGAGACTGCATAGATGGTGGTAGGTCCTCAATCTCTGCCATCGGGACCATGTGAGTGAGCGCAGTAAAGTTACGCTCAACCCATCTCAATACCCTCTTAGCCTCCCCAGCTGGAAGATCCCCTGCTATTGTTGGTCCCCTTGCGGCGGCAGGTGCGGCCCCTGGCCGAGGACGACGCCTATTCCTCGCATAGTCAGTGGGTCGCACTGGTCCCATATCTGCACACAATGAAGCACATATCTGTCAAATACTCTGGCATAACAAAAAAAAATGATATATATAACAAAACAACATAAAAATTACATATACAACAAAAAAAACTACAAAGGTGGAGACTTACCCATCTCCCCTCGCTCCTCACCAAGAGGTACTGGTATCTCCAGGTCTCTCGAAAAATCAATCCCGGCATAGGGGTAGTCCTCTATAACCGGGATCTATCGTGACAGCCATGCAAAAAATTCATCATCGAAGGACTCATTGGTCCTTCCACCACCATGTCGTGGCAGTAGTACTACCCATCTACACATAGCAAGAAGAGAGGCATGATGTCCTCGTACCACTACTCGAGGACTAAAACTCAGAACTCTCTCAAAAAAGAACGAACACAGAATAGTCCCGAACCCAAAGTTCCTATGTGTCTGCAAATGGCAATCTATCAATTGCCTCTTCATACACTCAAGCAAAGTGGTACTCCAATCAAAAACTTGTGCATTTAAKCACTAGACTRCACAGTTCATCTATGCGYAGGATGCCTGATGTAGAGCCACAGAACCAGTAATTCGCCCAATAAGCAATACCATCACCTGTAGCGATAGGTTAGTGATCTTGCTTATAGGCACCTGCGTGCTTGTGCGGTCCATATCAACTGCACAGTATAGACCTATCAATTCCGCTATGTTATGCAGCCCCGCAAGAAAATTCCAGAAATTGACTAGTTCCCCTCTCCTAGAGAGGCCAGTCAAAAAGTAAATGTCCTCGACCGTGGGCACCAGTGACTGCCCCTCTAACATGAATGCCTCTGCATCTGGATGCTAGTAGTCAACCAAGGCATTCAGTAGCCTAGGTTGTGCCCACATGAAAGGACATAGAAAAAACTTGAGTAACCCACACTGCATCAACGTAGTCACAACATTGGGGTATTCTCCGACCAACTCATTCACCTCTTCATGCTCTCTTTCTCTCCAATGGACATACATCCTGCAAAACAAAAAGGTTCAGGAGGGTTAATCCTTTCTTTTGAAGTCTTTTTCATTCAATAAGGGGGCCCATGCATGATATATTCGCGACAGTCACATGTACACATGGGAAGAGTTTACTCTACCCGAATGTACATGCAGCCTGTCCTAAGATAGCCCGCGTGGACCTAGGGCTGACCTTTTAAAGGTCGACGCCCCCCTAAAAAGTGAAACCCAATGCACAAACAAAGACATAAAATGCAAGGTAAGAGAGTTTGTACTTACTTAGTCCAGACAAAAGTTCGTTTCGTCCACTATAGCTCCTGGAATCACCACTTTAATCAAATGGGGTCTTTTGGCTCCAGAGTCAATTTCCAAATCAGCAATGGTGATAATGAGCTGCCAGCCTCTATTTATAGACTTTTTGGCCTCTTTTTGTCACTTTTTTAGCCTCCCTTATCATTTTATTTATACCAAAAAACATTTAGAGTGATTCGAGAGTTACATAGAAGGGATAGGATCGGGTATTGGGATAGTTTTTGTTTGAGTTTTGAGTATTTTTTGATGGTCCATGGAAAAAAAAATTCGACGATCAACTGGAACATATAGGTTAGGTTTCTACCCTGATTTTTGTATCTCATTGTCTTTTTCCTTTACCATAGGATTGATCCCATCAGGTTGTGACATGGAACCATCATCTCTACTTTAGAAGTGTCACAACTTGGTGGTAGAGCTTATCGGAACATGGATGCCCTAGGTAGATCTTGGTTGCATTATGGTATTCATGCTGCCCCTAAAACACTGTAGGCTCGGGAGTCCTTGTAGTTTTTCCTGAATAAAAGTTTTGAGCCTAATTTGCATGATTCTTCTCTCTTGACCTCACCCTCAGGACTCCCCAAAAATAATGGGTCTTCTTTTAAGCCCTTTTCAGACCCTTTAAATATGAAAAGATTGTCGAGCGATCTTGTGTCCTTTGATGCTCGTTAAACTGAAATTTGAAGTCACGTCTGTCCGGCGGTAGTTTACCCCTTTTTTGGTACGGATGGTCAACTATACAAACAAAGGTATACTCTATGGAACTTCAGCTCTATAGAAGAGTACTCTCAGGTATAATTTTATTCCTTTTTCGGGCCTGAGGGACTAAACTTATGAAGAAGGAACCCCCATGGAGTCCATAGTTAAGCTCTTTTCAGACTCCCTAAAAATTGAAAAGATCGTCGAGTGACCTTATTCTTTCACACTCGTTAAACTGGTCCAGAAGAACATTCCTGACGGAGTCCATAGTTAAGCTTTTTTCAGACTCCTTAAAAATGAAAAAATGGCCGAGTGATCTTGTCCTTGTCACACTCATTAAAATGGTTTTGAATAGACGTCTTGTCAGTGCTAGTTTACCCCTTTTTCGAACTGACTAGACTATTTTCGAAAAAGGTACCCCAATGGAGTCTCCTTTTATGTTTTTTCAAACTCTCTAAATATGAAAAACCACCGAGCTTACCTTCTCTGGGCTCGTTCAACTTACATCGAAGGACGTTTCCATCGTGTGTTTTGTTAACCGCGTTTGCATACCTTATACGCCAGCCTTGTAATAGTTTGCTTTTGCATCTTAACACCCTTGGCCCCCGGAGGATTTTTCCCGAGTATCATCATACTAGAACATCAGTCTTGTCCTTGTGCCTTGAACTTGTATGTTTGCAACACTCGTTCCTCCATTGTAATGTAATATTCCTTTATTCTTTTTCCCAAAATTATTGAAAAAGAAAAAAAAAATCAAATATACCCCAAAAAGAGGAAGGGAAAAGTATTTTCTTTATTGGCAGCATAATGAGTCGTCCTTGGATAAAGCACATATATTTGTTTGTTCATCAAACTATGGGATATAGTACGACCTTAGGAAGTTGTTCTCACTATATAGAGTTGTGTCCTCCACCGTTTGGTTATTCTTCCAAACATATGGAGAGTTTGTGTTGCCTCCTGCTTCGTAGACTTATGATTATTTCCATGCTACCTGAGTCTCATCATTTGTCATGCTATTTTCCAAGGGAAGTTTGTCACCAAGCCTGAGTCAACCCCTTTGCAATTTGTCTCTTGCCCTCATACTCGGCCATCCTTAATGTCCAATCAAGTCCTTGTTCGAAATCAATGAAGCCTTCAATCTGATCATCAAGTCAATGAAGACCTCTGGGTAGTGCATTCGTACACTCATATTACACTCCTACCCGAGTTTTGAAGATTTTGAAGTAGTTGCTCGAGCTCTGAAGACCTCATCTCCAGCCATCAGGCCGTATCAGCTTCTAGAATATGGATACACTATATGTATATCGTTTTGATTTCGAGATGTAGCTCCACTGTGTATTGTTCGCGGCTACTCTTTATATAGTTATATGACATGGATCTACAATGTATTTTATTGGTAGCCATGATTCTATCCCAAGCATGGGTATGCCCGCCTTGGTGAGACATTTTTTATTTTGCAGACGACGCCTCCCAGTTCCTGATCCTTGGGCTCAATCATTCGGCACATCAGTAAAGATTGGTAATGTATTTCGGCCATCAGATGCTCTTCTAACCTCACACATTAGGGGGCATTTGTTATAACCCTAAATTGCACCATACATGCTTATGTGGTATCAGGCCATCTCAGATCCCTTTTTTGCCAAAGCACTGTTGAGCAACTCTTTAAAAAGCCTCTTTTATAAGGGCCCACGTGCCCTACTCCATTACTGCACGTGTGTACATGCTAGCTGACCTAAATAGCCCGCGTGGATCGACAAAAGCACGAAAAAAGGAAAGTTGTCGATGGAACACAAAGCTCTGGGTGAGTTAACTGAAACTCCCAGCCATGCATGGCCAAGGGTTCGTCCAAATACCTAGCTTCTTCTAGCCTATAAAAGAAGGGCTAGGGGTACCATTTGGAGGAGGAAAAATATAGCAAAGAAACTCTGCCCATTTGCATATTCCCATTGTCCCAACCCTTTATCCATCCTTGTGCCAGAAGAGATATGAAGCAAAGAAGTTGGAGGATAGTTGAAGAGGAGCCCAGGATCAGGTTTGTAGAGCGGTGTCTGATCTCGATTTTTTGTTAGTTGACTCATTCAAAGTAATAAAAAAAATACTTTTCCCGTCCCAATTCATGAGTTATTCATAATTTGTTAAGTACATGTTTGAATCTCTAACCTGTTATAGTCTATAGGTAAGATGCATGTGTAGTTGTTGCTTGTCTTGTATGCAGGTCATCATTGGAAAGGAGAACTGCAAACAAGTGATCAAGTGCGACAAGGGATCGACATCAAACGCCTGGAACAAGGTAGGTTGATCTAGCCATGTTTTACTAAAAAGAAATAGGATTTAAGTCTGGGGAGGAAGGTAGAAAGTAGATTTTCTCTTGGTCATATCTGCATGCAAAGAATAACCCTATTTGCTAGTCTGTAAGGAGATTTCCCTCACAACACTTCTCTTTCCTAGACCTTGTCCATCATAGCCCATTTTCCTTAGGATCTTGGAACCAATTCTTGTGGTATTATTTTCAAAGTCACAAATATTCTCTAGATAAATGTCTACAGAAGGTGACCTTACTAGGGTGGTCTCAATCATGGTGATATCCTAGGCAGTGATAATGGAAGGTTGCCTTACTTCTTGGTGCTCTTGGACAACTGCTTGGAGACTTGATAGGTATTCCTCCTTCTCTACCAATTATTGTTGCAACTGATCCATCATATGTGTGAGCCTATTATCTTGCCAACTATCCATTTGAATGACTTTCTCTCCCAAGTGAACAACCTGCACTCTATGCTTGTCGCAATCTGTCATCACTACATTGAGGGTGACTTGGCATTCTTCAAACTTATTCTTTATAAATGGTAGTAGTTTGGTAGAGGTATCAAGGTTCTTCTCCATCTCTTCCATCCTCTTGTTGAACATCTGGACTTTCTCTTTCAAGTGCTCATTCTCCTCATGAAGCTAAGCATTGTTGGACCTTAAGTATTCCAACTTTTCTTTGATTTCCTTACCCATGTTAATTTCTACAATGTTCTCTTCAAAGTTCTAGCAGTTGTCATGATCAAGGATGAAATTTCTTTCACACCATCTGATACATAAATGATATTCCTATGGATTTTCTATCTTACCAACACAGATCCTTTATTCTTCTTTGTCTGCTCATTGTTCTTTTGATGGATGCAAGGTCTATTCTCTAGTTGTAACTTTCACACCAAAACCACTAGATACTAATAAGTGAGATCAATAACCAACAAGGCTTGGAAAATACTTTGAATCTTTGTTCTATCAACTGATTCAAGGGCCATTGTTTTGGAGTCTCTAGTTTGCATACACCAATGTCACTCTTCCATTGAAACAGGAGGATCCTCAGGTCTAGAAAATGCTCAAAAATAAAAGTTCTCAGAATCGGATGAAAAAAATTCCATTGCGTCCATCTGGTCGTGTTGATTCTAACCATATATTTACTTCCTCAAATAGACACCATATGTGAAATTTATTGCACTCTGATCAAATTCCCAAACAGGTAAAAAGTCAATAGGAAAATGTCAGCGATGATGTCAGCATGACATCATGATGATGTCATCACACTGATGTGGCATCGTCCAGAGGTGACACATGGAATATGATTATACAATGACATGGAAAAGGATTGGCTTGTTGACTGGGCAGGTGTGGCAGACATGGTCCAATCAGTGCTTGACAAGTGTCACCTGGTGGATGAATTAAATGGTGCCACATGGCACTTGTTCATTGATTCGTTTTGGTAAACGTTATTTGGACTCCACCGGAGTCGAACCTGCGACCTTTAGGCATGGGAAGCATCTTGGCAGGGTTGGGCTACCAGCCCGCCAACTATGGTGCTTATTAACCAAAGTCCAAAGTATATATTTAAGGTTGCTTTGAGTTTCGGGTAGAGGAGGAAAGAGTTGGGGCCTAGCCCCAGCCCATGGTCTTGTGCATACACCACCGCATACTTTCCAGCCCCGACGCTTATCCACCACACGACAAGACTATGGGCGGGGCACTGTACTAGGGATCATACACCATAGAACCAGGGGCATAACCAATGGAGAGGGTCGATCGGCGGGGAGCTTATCCTATCCAATCGAGCCCTAGGTCCTGTGAAATCATCGAAAGACCATGAGCTAATGAAGGAGGGGCCATCGCGTAACACCATTATGGGCTGGAGCATGGCCATATGGACTCATACGACCCTGGAAAAGGGGCGTGCGCCCAGCCTTGGGGGCCTAATTTGATTTTTGATATCAGAATGGTTATTTTGTTATATTTTTTTCCTAGATTAATCCTTTTTGGAGATTTCTTGGCCATTTGGAGGGGGATTTGATCCCAAAAAGAGGCTAGATCTTTGTGGGAAGTTGGGATTCCATAAATGAGCCTAAAAACTATATAAACCAGACCCTTTGAGCTTGTGAGGGTACTTTTGTATTGCAGGGAATGTGAAGAGCAACTTGAGCTAATGGCACATTTCTCATGTTTTGAGGGGCATTGAGTCATGTTTTGAGAGGAGATAGTTGATGCATGTGTGCATCTACACAAGGAGGTCATGTACAACATATTAGAAGCCTGTTTGTAACAACAAAGAACAATTGTAAAGAGAACTTGAACATTAAATATCAATAAAGCGGTCCTCCACTTGGAAGTGGGCCCGGAGACGTAGCCACACATTGGTGAACTTCGTTAACAAGTTCTTTGTGTCTATTTATCTTTCTTATTGTTGTTATATTCTCTTATTTTTAGCATGGTTAATGATGGATGAACTCTTAAAGGATTCATGAGCATCAAGTTAATGTCATTTTGTTATTAAAACCTTTCATTTTTGGATCAAGTATTTTGGTATCAGAGCTTTTGGTTGCATTAGAAGGTTTATAAGTGCAGGATTGGATGCTCACAAGATCCAAATCTCAGAGAGGAGAAGGATCATTGGTTGAATTCATTTTAGAGATATAATGAGTGTTGAGGAAGAAAAGAATGACAATCGAAGAAGAAACTTCTCCACGAACTAGAAATTTCAAAGAAACATTTTTCTCCATGTCAGAAATGGTCAAAGTGCTATATGATGATTTCTTGGAGAGAAAGAAACATGTTCTAGGAGAACCTATTACGAAGGAGAAAAGTGAATCCAAAGGAGAATCTTCAAAGCCTCCTCCTTCACCACCTTCTTCTCCTTATTCTTCAAGTTCTTCTTCAAATGCTAGTTCTCATTCTATGACACATACTATACAAAAGAATACACATAAGCATAAGTCTGGCATGCCTTTGTTAAATCTTGATGTTAAGTTTGAGTTGCCTTTGTATGATGGGGAACTAAATGCGTAAAAGTTAGATAATTGGATCAAGGATGATTTTAGGGGCTAAATTTCGCTCATGGGCTAATTTTCCATGGTTTTTCCAAAAACGAGATTCGTTATTTTAAAAATTATTAGCCCAAATTCTATAGGATAAAATTATTTTACCTTAAAAATTGCCAAAATTTTATAAAAACTATATAAAATCCTTAGAAATTTGAAATTTTTTACAAAAATATCGCCAATCGTTTATATTTGGCATATGAAGGATTAGTAAGATTCGTCAAGGTTTCTACATTTTAAAATAAATTTTCATCCTTAAAATCATCCTTGAATTGGATAAGACAAATTGAAGTATATTGTAGGAGACAAAAAATCATAGATGAGGAGACTATGATCCAGCTTGCTAGTCTCAAGATGGGAGGAACCACCCTTGTGTGGTGGGAAAGCAGGACAAAACAGGATATTAAAATTTTCAGTAAGTCTCTCTCTTCATGGCTTGATTCTACATCTGCATTATGAAAGAAATTTTATCCTCTAGCTTATATGCAACAAGCTATTATGTCATGGCAGAAATTTAGGCAATTAAAAGGACAAATTGTTCAAAGTTATACACAGGAGTTTCAAAAAAGAGATTTATTGTTGGGAATACCATTGGATACTCAAGAGACATTTCTTAAGTACATAGGTGGTTTTCATAGCTATTTACGACATACCATTCTTATGTTTAATCCAACTAGTTTAGATGAGGTGTGTGTGCAAGTGACTCATTTTGAATATAGAGGCAAGAATGTAAATGTTGATTGTGTAAAACCATTTAAACCTACTGAAGGAAAATTCAAAGGCAAGGGTAAAGATAATTTTAAATGGAAGAAGACTAATACAGTGAAGAAGGAAAAACCTACATGCACTCATTGTAATAAAGAAGGTCATAGTGAGGATCATTGTTGGATCCTTCACCCAGAATTGAAACCAACAAAGTTCAAAAATAAAGGGAAGCCAAAGACAACTGCAACAGCTCAAACAGACTTGGGCTCTAATTTGGGAGATGAGACCAAGTTCATAGTCACGGGAATCAAAGGTAAAAATTCTGAAGCTAGTACAAGTTCTTCAGTTTAGTCTTTAAAAGTTGATAATGAAGTTGATGAGATCAAACGAAAAGAACTTTTTCGCATAAGAGTAATTTCGAAACATACAAAAATTGATACTCTATTTGGCAGTGGCTCACAAGTAAATTTGATATCAGAGGAAATTTTTAAAAAGTTGGGATTAACTACTAAAGCTCATAAGAAACCATATCCATTAGGGTAGATTCATAATAATAATCCGTTGCAAGTGAATAGGCAATGTGTTCTAAAGTTTGTTATCACTTCACAATTTATAGATGAGGTTGAGTTAGATGTAGTTCCACTTGATATATGTGGTATTGCACTTGGTAGTCCATATATGTTTGATAGAAAGGAAATATTCTATCGTGAAGACAATAAGTATCAATTAACTAAAGATGGAAAAGAATATGTAGTAAGGTATCATCGGAAGAAATTGGATTTATCACTAATCAACTTAGGGAAAATGAAGAGAATTGTAAATGTCAATAAAAGATATTTACTGTTGGTCGTAAAAGCTAAAGACACAGTCGGAATTGATACTTTTCAAGATTGTGATACAAAGTTGAAATATGAATTGGTTAGAATTGTTTTTTACTATGATGATATTTTTCAATTCCTGAAAGGATTACCTCCAAAATGACAAGTTGAACATGATATACAAGTGCAACAGGATGTTCCTCTTCCTAACATTGGAATGTACAGGTTATCAGTTTTGGAAAATGTTGAGATAAATAAATAGGTACAAGAGTTGATTGAACAAGGGGTCATCAAACCAAGTTCTTCTCCATGTGGTTCACCTATCATCCTCGTGCCAAAGAAAGATGGCACATGGCACATGTGCGTGGACTTCCGAGCCTTGAACAAGATCACGATAAAAAATCGTTACCCTCTTCCTCGCATTGATGACTTATTAGATCAATTAAAAAACGAGGTATATTTTACTAATTTAAACTTAAGAAGTGGTTATCATCAAATCAGAGTTGTTGAACAAGATATATGGAAAACTTCTTTTAAAACAAAACATGGATTATTTGAATGGTTAGTGATGCCATTTGGGCTTACTAATGCACCTGCTACTTTTATGTGGGTAATCAACAATGTATTCAGGCCATTCATTGATGATTTTGTAATAGTATACTTATATGATATTCTTATTTTCAGTAGGTCCAGGGAAGAGCATGTCCATCATGTTACGCAGATATTTTTCGTGTTGCAGAGAGAGAAACTTTTTGTAAAGTTGTCAAAATGTGAATTTGGCAAAACATCTTTTGTATATTTGGGTTACATTTTAGGGGGTGGAGAACTCAAGATTGATCCCTCCAAAGTTGAGGTTATTGTAAAGTGGCCAAAGCCTACAAATGTAACTGAAGTAAGAAGCTTCATGGGGGAAACACGATATTGGARGAAGTTTATTTCAAACTTCTCTCTAATTCCAGCTCTGTTACATGCGTTGACAAGTGTGAAAAGGGGATTCCAGTGCGGAGGTGGCCAGCAAAAGGCTTTCAACACTTTGAAAGTGAATATTAGTACAACTCATGTTCTGGCATTGCCATATCTCCAACAGTCTTTTGAAATTGAAACCGATGCAAGTGACTATGCCATAGAGGCAGTGTTGATGCAGCACAAAAATCCCATATGCTCTCATTCTGAGACCTTCACTATAGCAGTAATTAACTATCCAACCTATGATAAAGAATTGTATGCTTTAGTACAAAGTGTTAAAAAGTGGAAACATTACTTAATGGGAAAAGAAACAATAATACATATTGATCACCAACCATTACAATATCTACAATTACAAACTAAGCTACAACAATCAAGGCATTCTAGATGGATGGGATTTTTACAGCAATTTCATTTGGTCATCAGATATAAGAAGGGAATTCATAATAAAGTTGTTGATATGTTATCAAGGCCTCCTAGTACAATTGCTAAAATCCTTAAGCACAATTCAATTACTCATGAAAGTTATATTGAACAATATGTTGAGGACAAAGATTTTAAAGAATTCTATGCAACTTTAAGTCATGGTAAAAGAGAAGAAGAATTGAATTATCATATAAAAGACAAACTTTTGTATCATTTGAGCAAGTTATGTATTCCA